>SNQJ01S0173325.1:0-20350 GCA_010110895.2 Picea sitchensis | reverse complement strand
GATTTGTCTGTCATGGTAGGCCTTTTCTCGTTCCTTCTATACCTGCTGGTGAAATCCTGCAATGAGTCTATCTTCTTCCAGTTCTACCAACTACGCAAGTTTGTCTTGCACAGCGCCTGTGTCATCCATATTTGTAAATGTTGCAATTCTTAAGCTAGGAACTAATTATTCCATAGGTACGACTACTTCTAGACCATAAACCAACTTAAAGGGAGTCTACATTGTCAACTTCTTGCAAGTGGTTCTATAAGCCCATAATACTATTGGTACTCTCAAATCCCAATCATCCTTGTTTATAGTGCAAATATTCGTCGGTGATGTCTCCAAGATCTTCTTGAAAACTTTGATTGTACCATTCACCTGTGGGTGGTATGGGGTGCTCTTTTGATGGTGAAATTCAAATTCCTGAGTCAAGGCTTCAATAGTCTTATTAATAAAGTGTGTACCTTGATCGCTCATCAGGGTCTTCAAGCATCCAAACCTGGTTATGATATCATCAAATATGAATCACGCAGTTGTAGTCGCACTACAGTCCTAGACTACTCTTTCTTTTGATTTCAAGGGGATCTTCATCTCTCCCATGGGCCCTTTAATTCCCTTCATGTCAGTGAACTTGGTTGGAAACAAGTCCTGGTATTCATGCAGTAATTTGGTGATCTTGTCAATAGTGGCATCATCACAATAACTAAGTCAAGGCTTCAAAAGTTTTGTTAATGAAATGTGTGACTTGATCGCCATCGTATTCCTAAGCATCCAAACTCCGGTTATGATATCATCAAATGCGAATCACGCAGTCGCATCTACAGCCCTAGACTTCTTTCTTTTGTTTCAAGGGGATCTTCATCTCCCATGGGCCCTTTAATTCCCTTCATGTCGCTGAACTTGGTTGGAAACAAGTCCCGGTATTCATGCAATAATTTGGTGTGATCTCGTCAATAGTGGCATCATTATCACAATAATCTCCAACGCTATGCTTAGGTGCTTAAGCTCGTCTAATGTTAACTTTCGATTTTGATTACTGTCCAATAAAAAGGTAGCTCCACCTCGTAATTTCTAAGTCTCTCTTTTCCTTCCTCTCTACTTATGTTCACATATTCCTAGGATCATCATCTTCATCGCAAGATTGATATTGTAACATCCTTTATGTAATTTCAAGTGGTGCAGTCCAATTTCATATTCCTTCTTGCTCCAAAGGAAGAAGTGCTCAAAGAATTTTTTTGTTACAACTTGCAGAGCTTGATCTACCGAGGGGTATTGAATTTCAAATAGTGAAGCAAATTTCTAAGTCATACCGCACTAACTGGCGGTGAGGCGCTAGCTTCGCTATTGAAGATACCAATTAATGTGCATTGTGATCCAAAGTTTTACTGATGACTTTATGCACCCACTGCTCTTGTGGGATGTTGCTCTAGGTTCCCTCTTCACACTTCACACATGGTCCTTTTGGACATCTTTGACATGTGTGGTCGCGACTTCACACCCTTCGATTTGTTTTGAAAAGCGCACTGTCATCAAAGCGTGACATTGCACCTGTGCCGCCAGATATTTTAAGCCACATCATAACGGTTTCCAAGAACTGAAGTGGTTGAGAAAGACTGTTCACCCGATTAAAATTTCCATATGTTCCCCTTGGTAGATCAATGTACCATTTCACAACAACCTGGCATGAGGCATTGAAATAGTCTCAAATGAATAGAATCATAATTATGAGAATTGATGAGCACCAAAGATGAAAAAAGTAGCATCATGATCACTTGGGATCCTTACTTTTCCTTCAAATTTTTGAATGTCTGACGGAAGCTTGGTGGAGACAGGGGGAGGACATGCATCACATACAACGGTCATTCATTAATCTCAACAAATCTAAAAAAAAGCATACTTTTAAAAGGAAATGGTTGTGATGTATGAGCCCATTCTCCTGGGAAATATTGATGTTGAAGGATTGCAACCCATCTAGGGTTCCGGTATACACCATGGCCTTATCCTGGCGGCACGTTATACCTTAAATATGTTTGCTGGGATGATCCAACCTATGGTCAGTGGAAGTTGGTTACAACCTTTTATGCTTCTGGCATGAGGACTACTACACCTCAAAGTGGTCCTCCTACCCAGGTAATGAGGGGGAAAAGGAGAGGTAAAAGACTTCTTGTAAGTCTTTCTTAGGACCACCCACCCTTGGTGTTGTCCTCCCTCAACTTCCTCGGTGGCCAAAATGGCTTGGGGTAAAAGTTAAGGGTCATTAGATGAAAATAAGCTCACCATTTTTGGACAACTTAACTAAATAAAGTGAACAACAAGTTGTTTGCTCCTTTAAAGTGTTGGAAAATGGCCTAGAATGGGTCCCCATAGTAAACCGATGTCCTGGAAGATTAACCAATGGATGCCTCAAGAGAAAGAGTGAAAATGGTGAAACGATTTGAAAAGCTACGCCCAAATCCTTTTAGATATTATAAATCAGAACAACAAGTTGTTCAAAAGCTTTTAAGATGTGGGAAACAACAAACCCGTAATGGCTTGATAATTTCGAAACTAAAGTGATTCTGGAAGATTTTCAAATCAAAAAGGAGTTGTAAAAGGAAGTGAACAACCCTTTTTACACGTTGTTACAGCTATGTTTGGGATAGTGTTTACAACTTCAATTTTGGTTCATGGATGAAGGGTGGACTGACGAAAGGTTGATTTTAAAAGTATTTTTATTGGTGAATTTTTAGTTATTAACACATGCCTTGGCCAATTACATTGTTTTGAAGGTTATCTCAATCAGAAAACACATCATGGAACCAACGTTCCAAACGCCAGTATAAGAAGAGTAGTCTTCGAAGACCATGATGGTTAAGTTGAAGATTTCCCCATGCATTTCAGAGAAGCTGTGGATTAGCCACTTCTCGTCAATAGCGCTTTTGGGATCTTAAAGTCGCTTGGATGGAAGAAGAATACCTACGAAAGGAAGAGGCTGTGGACCCCCCTAAAGGGGTTTTTAGTTGAGCTTACCCAAGCAAGATAGTATTCCAACCAAGCTAAGTTATTCAACTCATTGACCGTGTGGTACTAAGGAAAGACCACTGGATTTATTCTAACTAGACAACTTTTGAGGGGCTCATGATGAAGACTCCTTGGCTTTGAATCTTGGTTTCCTACAAAATTGAAATTTCTTGAAATGAAAGACCAAGCCATCCATGTGGCGAGATCATGTTTTGTTTTCACAAGCGTGCCTCCTATTCATTGAATTTGAAATTTATCTATCCAAAAATTTATACATAAAACAAGTAAATAGCTATGTAACATATATGTCAAGGCTAAATAATATGTATATGTATGTAGCTAAATAGTATAATTTTGTTTTGAGTGTATAAGGTCCCCCCTGAATTGTTTTCAATTGTTTTGCGGCCTTTTGAGTGTATTTAGCTTGTTGATTTTTGTATGGCCCCTTTAGGGGCGTGCCCACCTGTAGATTAGTGAATTAAAAATATATACAATGAAAAGATGACAAAATTAACTAATTACAAGTAATGATTGCACCATTCAACCCAAAGGAATGGGTTAACGCTCTTTGCATACGGAAAAGACGCCATATGCATGAAACCCCAACTAACTCCTTGTATTGGGATTGGAAGTTTAGTGTTTGAAATTCTGAATTTGTGATGATTATCTACGCAAGTATAGATCAAATTTTATGAATAGAAATTCACAAGTAAATTACTCAAGCTATTTACATAATAAACGAACAAAGCATATCAACATGGGTATGTGTGCCAAAAAAATTGGAATGAGTGCAAGTGAATATGAGAGTGATTGGGTAGATTTACCGATCAAATTAGATGTTTTTCAGTTGTCCCAACCACTTAGAGAAGCAGCAGTGACCGGCCATGTCCTTGTAGGTAAACAACAAAATTTTAGTATTTATATATGAAAACAACTAATGTGTCGGCCGTTGACTAAGTTTTGGAGATCCTTGGTAAAGTTTGACCATTTTGGGACTTCGACAGACTACCGAAGGTGGAGCACAAGTCGAAACAAAGATCACATGATATCAACCCCTTTTTAGGGAAATTTTAGAATTGGGGTTTATGTAACGGGTATTGGATGTCGGCCCATGGTTTACCCATGTTTAGGCCTATTTTATAAAGCATAAATAGATGTCTGTGCAATGTAAGGGAGGGGATATATATATATATGTGTGTGTGTGTGTGTGTGTGTGTGTGTGTGTGTGTGTGTGTGTGTGATATTGGATAAGTGCTAAGTATGGATTGTAGATTCTTTATGCATGCAGGTGATATTTGGTGCAGCTATGTGCAAGTAATCGTAAGAAGGCTTGGTGCTATACCCTAACTCGAATAAGGAGGATCCGCTGAGTGGGCGCAGACTTTGTCTTCAGCTTTTGAGTAGGATTTGATTCTATGCGCCCGAAGAAGCTTCGCTGGACCAAGATAATGTAAAGAAGAAGAGTTGGTGAACGTAGCCCCGTGGTGGGGTGAACCACGCATATCTTTTCGTGCTGATCTCGCTGTGTGATGTCTTATTGTAATTTATGTGTTTACTTGCTTAGTGGTTTGATATAGATAGATATATTTGTTTATGTTTTGTGCTAACGATGTATATGGATGTTGGACCTGACCTATATGAATGTGCTTAGTGCTTCTTGAATCTGCTAGATCTAAATGATAAGTTCTTAGATACATCGACCGATATCAATACTACGATGCTCTATAATTAGGATTTAACTACACTATAAACTAAGACTGGATACTGATGAACTATAACTACTAAGTACCATGTTAAGGTGTTACAGTCACAAATCTGTGTCCCAACTAAGATTGCATACATTTGAGTCCTGCGACCACCCCTTGCTTCTACCTCGTGTGAGACTTCCATTTCGCTTCAGTGTTTCGAAGTGGGCCGGGTGAAGTTAGGTTTTTTGTGCCCCGGTTGTAGCATTGAAACTTCGGTTTTCCCCGCGGCTAACAAATGGTTCTCATGGTTCCGGACTGAAAACTATGATTGCCGGAGTTGAGGAAGAAGAAGCTATGTTCAAAGATTCGACCAAACTATGATTACCGAACTCGAGAAATAAGAAGCCTTGTGCAATGATCCAACTTGAAATTGTGAAATCTTTGTGCGTATATTTGTTTCTTTAGTGTGTAGTATTTTACTTAATTTGTGAAGCTCTGTGATAAGAAAGGAACTCGATATGAAGAAAAGAGGTAATATCCTCAACACTTTGTGCTCGATAAAGGTAAGAATAGTTAAAAGTTCTGAGATCCAAAGATTTGTGCTCAGAGGAAGTAAGATAAGTGGAAATTTTTGTTTCAATAGTATGGATCTAGGTATGTTTGATAGATTCCATCCGAGTCTAAAATCTAGGGCAATTAATAGAGGGCAGAAATAAGGTTTGATATGCATGATCCGATAAGAATAGTGAAAGATATATTATAACTATGCATAGAAAGAAGTTTGGACTAACAAGTGGATGCGGATCCTAGAAAGAAATAAGTTTGCGTGTTAGCTACTATGATCCTAGTGCATGGTACAGGAAAGTTTGGGGATCATTTTAAAGAAAGAGATGATTAACCCTCCGCGCTGCGTAAAATTGGACATCTTGCTATGGAATTCTCGGGAGAAGCCATCTAGTTGTCTTTGTTACAGCCATGGACAATGAAGTATTGGATTGTTCTAGAATGATTGTTAAGCTTGAAGAAAACCCCTAAGAAAACCCTAAGACCATCCGCAAGATTATCGTGAGATTCCTAGCAATACGAGAAAGTATTGCTACGTATGAAAGAAACCCTTAAATGACCACCGATACGCCTGTACTTCATCGATATTCAAATAAAAGAATGCCTGAGTAAAAATAGAGGATTCCAACATTAACCGTTCCGATGAGGAAACAAAGTGAATGGTCGACGTGAAAAGAATCAAAGCTATAGGAAGGTTCCGGCTATATCTTCATTAAGAGGAATAGAAGCTGTAGAAGGAAAGCTGATGAACCCATGTGAGCTCTTCCGTCCGACAATTCCAGGCGAATTCCAATGGACTCTTCAACAAAGTTGAGGATTCTCGATTGTTGAATTTATTGAGAACAAAGGTCCCATTTTAATAAATGTTATGAAAACCTTGGATTGAAAAGAGACGCCAAAAGAAGCAGCAAAGAATTCTTTTTAGAGCGTAAGAATGAGTTGCAAGATTTGTTAGACCGTGACATTCTACTCGATTGGAAGCCAAGAAATGCATAATCGCATCGAAGCTATTTGCGACGGGAGATTACCTTAACGTCGGCTGCAAAGAACACGTTAGGAAGGCTGACCCGAATATGCCGAAGTACCTATTCCCGATAGCGGTAGAAGTATCACCCTCAATCTTAGGAAAGAATCTCAATAATCTGAAGTAACTATGATAAAAGTAGATAAGAATTAGAATGTGAAAAGGAATACCGAGAAAACCGGAAGAAAGCCGAAAGCTAAGTAAAGTAGCGAGAGCCAAGATTGAAAATTTGGCTTAAGGTTCCAGGGAACTTCGCTATGGAAAATTTCGGCAAAATTGGAGATCTCCTCACGGATAAGTGCTGGAAATTCATTGCAGCACTCTCACAGAATGCGAATATATAGTCGCTGCAATCAAATATGTAAATTGATCTTCCAGCTTTAATTCCCCCAACAGTGGAGGCGCGTTTTATGGTTCGGCCAATTAAACCGCTGGACCGCGTCAACGATAAATATGAAGCTACCAGGCGCTTCTCCGCTAAAGATATTCATCATTAAGTTATTCATTTATCCCGTCGCCATTACGCATCGAGAACACTTCTTCTAACTACGAATATGGTTCTAGACTCATTTTATTTCCATACAAATGATCATTGCACTATTTCCCCATCCCATTGAAGTGTCTAAGTTACTCCTCAAAACCAAAGATTTCCAAACTCAAGTACGGCTGTTCGACAAGTTCACAGAAAATTGTTGAGGAAGCTCGATCGCACTTCATGATCGAAAGAGCGTCAATGTCTTCGCGTACGCGTCATTGATCTAATGAAAAGGTAAGCCTCCTCCTCACGAATTACCCAGACGAGGCCGGATCCATCCGCAAACGCATCGGCGTAAAAGAGAACCAAGAATGGAGATGACCTAGAAAATGCGATGCTGATTCCAACCATATTGCCCAATTACATATCCACCTCCGGGCCGCATGTAGAATCAGCGTGATGAAGCGGTAACAAGAGATTTCAGCACACCATAGTTGCCACGCACTTCCTCGGCGATATGCCAGCTCGCAGAGAGACAAGATCTAACGCTGAAGTTCCCAGTGACTTCGACCTCGGAGATCGCAAGACATATGGTATGCTCACCCCATACAAGTACCTAACTATAACAAATGGAAGAACTCAAATATCATCCCCGCCGGTGGATGATGAACCTCACGAACCCACCTCTGATGAAATTTTCCGCGAAGATCCTAATACCGAAGACACCGTGAAGTCAACGCCATGGTCAAATTGCTACCGCCATGTTACCATGGAAGCTACTTGTGGCTAGACTGTCGTATTAAAGGCTGATTCATCATCGGTCCATAGTGGATCACAGGACTGGTGCATGCAAGGACCCGCTAACCCGGCAGGACTTTATTCGAAAACTACAGATCAATGACTAGCACGAAGATCAAGGATACATATTGTGATGTTGAGAAGGGAACAAGAGGCTACAAGGTGGCTTCCATCCGTAGTGGCACGAAGTATATCAACCGACATCTAGAAAGTTAAAGAAGAAACCAACCTATGCAAGTCATACTTTTCGCTGACCCCAGGCGCGAAAAGGCCTACGATGAACCGGTGAAGTACCTAGCGTTAACCGGGGCTGAATCCAGGGACCGCCAAGAAGCCTAGGATCGGTTATGAATTTCATTTCACCTGGCCTCTTATCCTCATTGCATTTGTTACATGGGAGATGCTAGAAGGTGCAAACTTCCCTGACATACGCTGAACCGCCATTGAAGCGTTCGCTACCCTGGTATCTGGCATGGAACAAAACAAAGGAAGTCAATGTTGTGTTTCATCCATATTACCTCCAACTAAAGAGATCCATCGAAGATGAGCCTCACATGACCTGGAACACCTTATAGAGGTTCCAACCCCCCATGTTCAAGACGATCGCGACTTCACCCCCATTAATAAAGGCAGTGATCAACAAGACTCAAATATATTATGGGTGCCAGGAGAAAATGGCCTGAGAGATCACTAAGGAATAGTCCAATCGACCTCCTTATTCCCAACCCCACGTGATAATTCATCTTGATAGCGCCCGGTATACCTATAAAGAACATAATAAACCCTGAACTAGCAGATAGAAGAAGACTAAGGAGGTCCAATATTTAAGCAAAGACCTTAGGGGAAAGCATCGCTCAAGGTCACCAACTCCAGGTGATGATGAAGTAGAAGATGAATGGTAAACAAGGCGAAGTACACACCCGTAGACAAGGTTGACTCCCCTTGAAGAAGAGGAAGGTTTCCCCCCCAAACCTTCTTCCCGAAAGAAATCGAAGCCACCATGACCAAGATGTAGACCTCCCCGATGATTTGATTTCATCATGCGCTCTTGACGCCATGCTTCAATCGGAAATAATAGCGAGAAAATGCTAGGCCAGCAGAAGAAATGTACAGAGAATTGAAGTTGAACTCGAGGGTACATCGCCCTTCACCCATCCGCAGCTCCACTAATGCCTCTACCATTAAGGAAACCGTAATTGGGATGGAACTGCAAAATTTCAACTCCATCGACTAGTTGATATAGTCAACCAATGCAGCAAATAAATGAAATAGAACAAGACACCCGCTAATCTTTGACGCATAAAAAGGAGTAATTTGTAGAAACGGTGTCAAGCCGCTAATAGGAAAATATTTCCAAGCCAAGTTCGCTGAAGAGAGCACGATGTTAGCGAAAAGAACAGCTTGCTCGGCGAGAAACTCAAGTGTAAGAAGTGGTCAATAGCACTTCGCCAGACGCCTTTAGCCAGCGTATTTAGTCATGCCAGTAGAGTAGAAGCTCGCAGATAAATCAGCTACAACAATGCATAGAAAACTTAGAGCTCCACACAATGCCCGAGACTCCACAAGATGTAAGTGATCAAAGAGAAGAAACCGGCACGCTGGAGAGAATAAAAACTCCTCATGGCGGAAACAAGGCAACTCAATCGATCAGAGTGCCCGCACTCATGAGTTCACCAAGAATCTAGAACCGAAGGCACCGGAGTCAGCAGTCCAAGAGGTGAAGCGTCGTCGAACGATACAGCGCACAAGCAGCCTATGTCGATGTGAAAAATGAAGCTTATCCCAAGAGAAAGCACCACCTGCCAGAACATTCACACTATCGGTGAGCATAGTTGAAAGGAAGCAACGAGAGGCTCCAACCTGTAAAAGATAAGGCCTACTAACTGTTCACAGAGGTCGAAGGTCGAGATGTAACCGGAGAAAGTTGTCACCGCAGCTGAACAATGCCTAGAGGGACTTGTGAACAAGGTAGGCATACAAGAGTTTGTTGCATAAGAGGCCATGGCACAACAAAAAATCAAAGCATCTGAAGTTAAGATCGAAGTCTTTTGAGGTAGAACTACCTGTAGATCTGAAGTGCCTCTAAATGAGTCACAGGTGAGTGTTGGGGTCCGCACCCTTGACCAAGTTTTGGGAGATCCTTGGTCAAGTTTGATCATTTTTTACTTCAACAGCCGCCGGCTTATCATGAAACGTAGAGATCACGTGTGATCTTGGCCCATTTTTGTCCTTTTGGGATTTGGGATTATGTAACGGTATGGGAATACCGCCCGCGCTATTAACGCATGTTTAGGCCTATTTTGTAAAGTATAAATAGATGTCTGTGTAATTAGGAGGGATATATGTGTGTGTGTGTGTATATCGGGCTAAGTGCTGGGCATGGATTGTAGATGCTTGTGCATACGCGTGATTTGCATAGCTGCGTCCAAGTAATTGTAAAGGAAGGTTTGGTGATGTTCCACCTGAAGAAGGCTGAGACGCGCGCAGAAAGTGTTCGACATCTCCTGCCTCTCATGAGAGGGATTTGATGCTATGTCTCGTAGAAGGTTGATCAGATAATAAAGAAGAATAGTTGGTGGATGTAGCCCGAGGTGGGGGTGAACCACGATGCGTTGTGTTTCACTTTCAGGCAATGTCTCTTGATGTGTTTGTCTTTACTTGCTACAAGGATCTGGATATAGATAGATACATTTGTTTATGCTTTGTGCTAACGAAGCGTATATATGGATGTTATATCCGACCTCGCAGGAATGTTTTTAGTGCTTGAATCTGCTAGATGTAAATGATAAGTGCTTAGATACATCATATCCGATTGAATATTGAGATGCTCTATAATTAGGGTTTGTCTACACTTTTACTAAGAACTAAATATTGATGAACCATCGCGCTAAGTGCTCTATTAAGTGTTAAAATCATAGATTTGTGTCCTAGCAAATAAGGTTGTAGACATCCGAGTCATGCAACCACCCCTCGCCTCGTGACTTCATTCGCCCAGGTGTTTTGATGCTGGTCGGTAGTTAGGGTTTTGTTGGTGCATTGTTGCAGCATTGAACCCTCGGTCTACCCATGTGCCAACAAAAATGTACACATAAATTTGCACATGTTGCATATAACAACCAACTAAGATTGTTTTCACGTGGGGGGGAGTTGACCAAAATGGTCAATTTTCCTACTTGAGACAGCAAGGTTAATGGTAGGAAATCATAACATAAATATACATGAACTAAAAGAGGAAGCAAACAAATATGAATAGCCAACTAAGGGGCCTATTTGAGGGTTTTCCTATAAATCTTAGGACTCCGTGCCCACTAGCTAAGGCTTAAACAATCCTGAAAGCACTTCAAAAATCTGCACTAAAACACATCAAAACAAGTTAAACCAAGCTATTAGAAAATGAAAGCAAGAAAGTTAAACCAAGTTGTTAGAAAATGAAAGCAAGAAAGCTAAACCCAAGGAAGCAACAACAAACACCTAGCTAACCAATACTCCCGGAGATAGCTAACATAAAAGCATTTACTTCTTACCCCTCAACCTTTAACCAACAAGTGACACATCCAACAACCAAAATTCCAACAAATATCACACACACAAAGAGTCTTGAAAATTTCAGCGAGTTTCTTTACTATATTCATCCTTTCTTTTTACAATGTCAACCCTCTTGTTTATAAAGGAGAGGTGAAGGCTTAGGGTTAAGTCACAAGACACTTGCCACTTTTGGAAAAGTGACAAGTGAACCAACCCTAAATTCTTTTTGTATTTTTACCAAAAGTAGTCCGCATCAAAAAGGCCCTCTATCCAAAAGGGTCTTATCCCAAAGATACCTTATCCAAAAAGGGAATCAAATCGGATTTGATTTGACCCTTTACCATAACATACATGTCAAAAAAGCAAAACTTTAGTGAATTATTAATTTACAAAAAGTCACTTTTCATAAAATGAAAAAAAAAATTGATATGCCACATCATTTGCCTTTGGGATTTGTGCCACCCCAAAGGCTCTTTTATTGCTCCCATGTTTTTCAACTCTAGGTGAGGTGATTTAGGACTATTCCATGCCATCCATGGCTTCCAGATTCACCGGGATGAAGCCCCAAGGTGTGGGGAAATTGCAGAGTTTCATAGGAGGGAAATGGGCCTTTGGGCTTTGGTCATTGTAAGTAATGAAATTCCCACTGTTTAGGCACTTTTCATACTTGATTATACCCCCCATTTTCTTCCTATAAGTTTTGTTGTGAACTGGCCGAAGCATGGCTTCATTTTGGGCTTGTTTCAGTGAGGGGACCTCTTGGGCCTAAACCTTGAGAGGCTTTCCCATTGTACCAAACAGCCACAAAACTATTCTTTATTATTCCCATGTTGTATCTATTTCCTCTACCTTTCCGCCTCTTCGCTTACGCAAATGTGACTCGATGAAAGTAAGATATGGCCCCTAAAGGTATGCGCGGAAGGTACAGTCTGGCCGAATTTGATCAGTGGAAAATTTGAAATATGGGAAAATTGGATGGAAAATAAATGATGTGCTTCTACATTCCTACATACTTGTAGCTTAAATGGGTTTTCCTCACCAGGCCCAATTTGACATCGAATGCCCCCAATTAGGCCTCCTCCTTCAAGAGACAGCTTATCAAAGCCAATAATGAGCCCATGTCACCCGGACATTCCAATGAAAATCTAGGCTGATTTGTTGAGGTGAATGCCATGAATGCATTCTTTACTTCGCCCCGGTCATTTTGACTATTCAAGGGTGAAAATCATCAGATGGTGAAGTTATTGTTGATTATCAGAGGGGTGGAATCAAGAATGTAATTATAATCATGTATTTTCTCTAAATGTTATATCAATGTAGAATTATTATCCGTAATGAGCAAAGTAATAAATAAACAATCACACCACATTCACTTGGGTCCATTACCCAAACTTGGTCTCCCCAACTTCTCATGGCTATAACTTTCTAACCATGGAGGAATAGTGACATTCCACATACCACCGGAAATGACATGACAAGAACTATCCATCTAGGATATTTTCCCCCACAAATTCACTCTCTTCTCCTTCATCCATTATTCCACAATTAAGCATGGGTTCTTTTCATTCAACAAAGTCCCGTGAGGGCTTTTCACCATAAGGGGACCACTTTTGGAGTTCATCCATATTTACTTCTTATCAACCATGACAAAACACACACAGTCATATTTACATCAAACACTACAATTCATTACCCAACCTTTTTTCTACATGTCTTTTTCTTCAAGGGTTGACATCAATGACAACCACAACCTTAATCAAATACCCTTTATTGATGGCAACATCAGATGCAACACCAAATCATATCACTATGCTCCCCTCAAACATACATGCCTTTGTCCTCTCAGACTGATATAAATCTCTCCCTTTGTCATCAATGAAAAAAAATATCTTTCCATCCAGAGTTTCTCCCCCATTGCATCGCCCTCTTATGGTGCTTTCCTCGTGTACACATCTAAGACATATAAGATAAGCATTCAAAATCATTCATTTTTGGAGTGTAAATAACTCCAAGTTTCGCTTAAGATGTTCAAATGCTTCCCGTGGAAGTGGTTTTAAAGATGTCTGCCACTTTGCCCTTCTTTTGTGCCCACATACTCAACTCCATGTTCTTTTCTCAAATCACCCTCAGAAAGTGATATTTTATTTGGAATGTGCTTAGTCTTGAGTGCATCACTGGTTTTTGAGATACCGATGGCACTTCAAGACTATCACAAGAGTATTGGAATGGGCTCATCATACTGGCCCTAGAGCATTCACAAAGTTTGTTTCTATCCAAGAACCTGTGGTAGCAACATGTTAAGGTGCCGTAATATACTTCTACCAGATAGAGATACCGATGATTGTTTTCTGTTTAGCCATGATACCAAACACTCACCTAAGTAGAACGCTGTCTACTCCTGGTGCTTCTCACGCCATCAATACAACTTCCCCAATATGCATCTATGTAGGCCATAAGTCATAGATATTTTCCTTCTGGATACCATAATCCAAATTTTTATGTTCCTTTGAGATATATTTGAAGATCCTCTTTACCGCTATGATTCCTTTGTTGCTTTGAAATCGCGGCTACCCGGTCTTCAATCACTGCATTACATCCGCCGGGTCTCTGATGTTGTCACATATAGTAGGCTTCCAATCATTGACCTATATTGCCTCCATCTATAGGTAGACTTTGAATCATATTTGCTCAACTTACAACTGCTTGCATGGGAGGTGAGATAACTGTTTGCAATCTTCCATTCCAAAACCTCTTTTTAGCATTTCTCTGATATACTTGGTTTTGCAAAAATAAAATTCCTTGGTTTCTGGACGATTAAGTTCCTTAAAGAAGGATAGTTCTCCAAGTAATGACATTTCAAATTCACTATGCATGCCTTTTTATGTAATTTCTCGCTTAGTAACCTGCTATCATCACTACCAAAAATAATATCATCAACAAACTTCAATTAATAAAATATTACCTTGACTTACCTTTGATGTAGAGGTTGTTGTCTCGTACTTCCTTTTCTTCAACCCTCACGCAGATACTTATCCAAATGAGTACCATGCTCTAGGGTTTCCTGTTTTATAATTACATACAAGGCCTTCTTTTAATTTACACATAGTCTCAGGTTTCCACAACCGAAATCTTCCTGTTGTTCAATATATTCTTCTTCAAGTTCCCATTCTAAAAGTTGATTTTAGGCCCATCCGAGATATATACTTTAACATTTTGAGCATGCATAAGCTAAAATCAAACTGATTAAGTTTCCATTCCCAACTAGGGCATATGTCTCTTCAAAGTCGATTCCTTCAATCACAGGCATATCCTTTACATACCAATCTAGTTTCTTTTCTTGTACCCTGCCCATCTTCATTCAATTTATTCCTAAAACCTATTTTGTGCCGTATCATATTCTTATTCTTTGGTCTTGGAACCAATTCAAGTGTCATTTTTTGTATTTGATCCAATTCTTCTCATCCATGGCCTTATTCCAAAATTCATCCTTGTTGGCTTCTTCTTCAAAAACAGTTTGGTTCAATTGTAGATAAGAGTGCTAGGGTGTGTTTTGTTCTCCGTGAATGGATTTTTCTTCTGTCCACCGTGATCTTCGCTTTCAATAATTTGATCCTCAAGGCATCCTTTGTACTTGTTTGCTAGGTCTCTTTGGAGATACCTGCTGAACTTCCTCTTCTACCTATGCTCTAATTCCTTCATCTCAATCTTCATCTTCCTCTTCTTCTTCGCTTTCATCTTCTCTTCACAAAGTTGTTCCATTGATTTGTTTTCTCTTTCTTGATTCTGCATGCATGTTCTCATCAATTGTTACTGCTGATGCTTTCCACAACTTTGTTTAATCTTTTAGATTGTAATACCCTTATATGCTTTCCTTGTACTTGAGTAACCAACAAGTATTCCTTTTGTCCACACAAGAGTCAAACTTCTTCCCATCTCTACCATCTTCTCTTTTGATGTGTGCCGCATTTTGCTTCCAAAATCCCAAAGTTCTTCACATTTTTATGGTCTTCCTTCCATATTCGTATGAGTTTTATCGCTATGTTTCAGAAAGTACCTATTTTGAATGTGTGAATTAAGTTGTATGCACTACCTATCCAAAAATATCTGTCAACTTTGAATCCATTATCATTGTTCCCAGCCATTTCTTTGTATTGTCCTATTCTTTCTTCAACAACTCCATTATGCTGAGGTGTCCTAGTGATGGAGAATTACCTTTTTATTCCACATTGTTGCAAGAGGTCCATAAATTCCTTTGAGGTGAATTCTTCCTCCATTATCCGGGATCTTAAGCATTTGATTCTTTGAATCCATCTCATTTTCAACCATTTTCAGAGATCTTGAAATTTTCAAAAGCTTCGATTTGTTCTTGAGAAAGTGCAACCGTACTATTCTTGTATAATCATCAACTTAATAACATAAAGTATCTCACCTTTTAAAGCCTTTTGTTGTGTAGTTGGTCCAACTAGATCAAGATGCATAATTTCCAGCATTCTTTTGTTGTTGAATATTCCCTTTGATTTGAACCTGGTCTTGTTTTTTCCTGTTGCTAAATGTTTCAGATAAAAGGTTATTGGTTTCAGGCATTTATCTTACTGCTTCATTTTTGTTGACTTGACAAGGTTATCAAAATGCATGTGACCCATTCTTATGTGCCATAGCCAACTTTCTTCTTCCTTTCCTAGACAACACTTTTCATTTCCCACTTCGCTAACCCATATATGTTGCTTGAAGTTCTCAGTCAGAAGCGACCAATTCCCCTCAACCTTCTTTTCTTTTATCTCACACTTTTGTGAATTGAAATTAATCCTCCTTTATGACCTTTGGTCACATTTGAATCACACCTAAAAGATTATGTTTCATATCTTCTACTAGTAGAACATTTTCTTCCTTTTCACTCTTGTTCCCAATTCTGACTGCGGCTCTTTTTCCAATGATTTTGGTTGTATTATCATTTCCAAAGGAGACTCATCCACTTCTTTCCTCTCGTAATGTAAGAAAAATTCGTCTCTATCACCTATCATGTATTTCGAACATCCACTGTCAACAAACCAACCACGCTTCGCTTGTTTCTTAGGTTGTAGATCGACTGTGCATTCTTTATCGTTATACTGATCTTTCTTTCTTATCCATGTCATTTCTGAGGTTCTTGTATGTGACTGTTGTTATTTTGCTGAGGTTCTTTAGGAGGGGCTGTCATTCCGCAATTTTGGCCATGTGTCCAAAATTGTTACATTTGTAACATTCCACTTCTAAAGGCTCAAGGATTCAAACATGTTGTAACTTCTTCTCCTGTTTCACTAGGTTCTCTTGAATAACCCCTTTGTGTATGTCTCTCTCAAAGTAGTTATTGTTCAATAGTGTTAGCTCGCACTTACAAAGCAGTTGTCCAAAATTATTACAAGCATACTAAACCAAAAATATAAGGTTTGATACCTGGTAGTTGAAGACTTATGAAAGGAGGTGCTCTTATGAATCCTTCTTCTTCTTTGAGGTATTACAAGTCTATCTCCGTTGTTGATCTCCCAAATCCTCAATCTTCTCGATGGAGGAGGGTCCCCTCAATCCTCCTTGTATATATTTTTTATCCCCTTTGATTGTTTCTCAGATAACTTTTTGATTTGTTTCTTTTCCTGTTTTGGAGCTTGATCCCTTTTCGCTTGATTGTAACGTTCGGACTTTACCGCATAATATTTTTGGATCGCTAATAATGTCATCCGAACTTTTGAGCTTATTTCAGATATTTTTCTTTTTGAATATCCTTTCTTAGTGTGACAATCTCGCTCCAAGTTTCCAATGATCCCTGCCCTTTCCTTCTAGTTGTTCTTGAGTGCTTCTTCACTATTTTATCTTCTTCTATTTTAACCTTCAAATTTTGTAATCATTTGTTCTAGTTCTTGAGTGTCTTTTTCTCTTATCTAGTTTGCTAGGCTCTTTGTTTTTCTTCTTTTCTCTTCCTCGAGCAACTTCTATGGCACTCATTAATTCTTTTCCTAAGTCAACTTCCTCTTCAATTTCTTCTTCATTTTATTCTTCATATGATTCTTCACATTCTTCTTGGAGTCTTCTTTATCGTGAGTCTTCTGCTGTCATGAATAACTCTCCCTCGCTTCATCACTATCATCACTTCATCTTCATCCATGATGATGTCTTCTTTTGGTGCAAAAAGTTTCTCGAAAAACTTTCTAGGTTATTTTACCTTTATATGTTTGAAACACCTTTTGAGGTAACCTTCATCATTTGTTTTTTCTTATGAGGACATTTGTTAGCAAATGACCAATACCATCACAATTAAAACAAATTAAAGGAAGATTACTCTATACTTACCGTTGGTTCCCTTTTGTTCACTTTTGACGGTTATTTTCACTTCTTCATCATCTTCCGAGACGCTGCTGATGCTGCTATATTATTCCTTTTCATTTTTCCTTTTGCTTTATCTTTTGGATGAAGGGTCGCTTTACATCCGGATTTTCCTGCCCGCCTTTGCCATCTCATAGCCGTGAATATTCCATGTAATTGGTCCATGCTTATTGAGTTTAGATCCCCATCTTTCTTCTAGTGTTGATATCTTAGGGTTGGAATCTCTGTAGAGATCTTAGTACCTTGAACAACATGGAGTTCTCTCTTCGATTTTCTCCCAATCCTATGATTGCATTCACTGCTTCTTACTCCTTCATAAGTAGGCGAAGTTGTGATATCTTCATCTTCCCTTATTACTTTTTAGTTGTTTGAATCAATTGTAGAAGTTTGAAGCTTTGTTGTTTTGACTTTGAATCTCCTCCTTCATAAATATTTCAAAGCTTGTCCCAAATCTCTTTAGCATATTTTTAGTTAAATGTGAAACTTCTAGAATACTATATCACTATAATTCATTCAAAGTTCATTTATGGCTTTGGAATTATTCTCACTCGAAGTTTCTGGCAACGCTTTGTCACTTCTGTTGGTGGAACTTCAGGCCGTGTATCCATCTACAATTGATTGCCAAACCTGAAATCTCTATGCCTGTATATATATGTCTTCATCCTTATGTCTCCAAAAAGCATATACTTCTATCCATCAAATTGTACTCCATTTTTATAATGAAGTTATAATTTCCTCCACTTGATCTCCTTCTAGTGGTTAAATCATTTCTAAAGGAACCTACTGATACCACCTCATTGAATTACCGAGAGGGGAGGAATCAGCAATAACGTAATTGCTAACTTTTTCTTCAAATGTTATATCAATGTAGAATTATTATCTAACAATGATCAGTGAAGAAATAAACAATCACACACATGTACGGAGGAGATACCAAGAGCTTTTACATGGAAACCTAAATTCCTGAGAAACCATGTATGTTTTTTTCTTATGTCTTGAAGAATTACATTCATTGGAAGCACCAACTTCCTTGTTTTCCACCTACAACTGGAAAGAGGCTAACTCCTCCTAGCTTCTCAGGCTACAACCCCAAGGAAGCTCCAACTCCCCAAATCTATGGCTACAACCGTGAAAGAGGCTACAACCCCAATGTTCTTTTCTCAAGTTACAACCGTATGTGGCTAAACCAATTGCTCTTTAGCCCCTGTCTCACACCCTCGGCGAAGTAGAATGATGGAACCATCATTCTACTTATACATCAGGAGATATACCATGTAAACCTCGTGCATCAATAAATTCATCCATGCATCAACCATGCATCAACTCTGCATCATAAACAAGTGCATCAACCATGCACCAACCTCAGAATCAACCTTGAAAGCACCACAAAAGACTTTATCCTCCTTGCATTTCGGCCTTCTTTCTTCATTTTCCTCAGAATTTCTACTTTTAGATAGTTCAACATTCTTGTAAACCTCGCATAATCTATAGATATTCAATATACCAAGTGTGATTCAAATGAGAGAGAATTTCCTCTTATTTATATTCAAGTAGCTTCCTTAAAACATCTTCTAGGTCACTTGGTTCCACTTTCCTATTTTAGGTTGGGTCCACTTCTAATTTCTCCATTAAAATTATTATTGAAATAATTTTATTTGTATTCACTTTGAATTATAATACACTCATCACTTCACTTTATTATTTACCTTTTAAAATCTCTTAAACCACTTTGATTACTTTGACCTTTGGGGCTTCTAGATGACATATATGAGGGTCCTCCAATGTGAAGGCCATATAACTCTCAAACTGGGTGGAGGAGTTATGTGACGCTTCACATACCACTAAAATGGCATGACATGTACTCATCCATATAGAATAGTATTATCTGAAAAATATATCATCATAACTCATACCATTACTCCATCAAACAAACTTGATCCATTACCCAAACTCTAGGGTCTCCAACTTCTCATGGCTATAACTCTCTAACTGTGGAGAGGAATTATGTGACATTCCACATACCATCTAAAAGACATGACAAGAACTATCCATCTAGGATATTTTCCCCGACAATCACTTTCCTTCATCTCATTATTCCACACTAAGCATGGGTTCTCTTTACTCCACAAAGCTTCCCTTTGATGGGCTCTCTACCATAAGGGGACCACTTTGAGTTCATCCATATTTACTTTATCAACCATGACAAAACAATAATGAGTCATACTTACATTCAAACACTATTGGGTCCATTACTCAAACCTTTTAAAGCTACATGTTCTTTCTTCAAGGGCTGAGATCAATGACAACCAACCTTAATCAATGTAACAGCTATAGCATTAAAATCAAAGAACCCTTTGGGGATTTTAATTTTATTAATTACATTAATCACATTATTAATTATTATTATTATTATTATATATATATATATATATATATATATATATATATATATATATATATATATATATATATATATATATATATATACCCTTAATTTTAATTTTAATTTAACTTATCTTTAATCTTTTAGATTTTAATATTTTCCATTTCACTTTGCTATGCTACATATATATATGTAGTAGCTTGATTTTAATCTTTGCATTATTATTATTACATTATTACATACATATTACACATTATTATTATTATTATTTAATTTATCTTAATTTTTAGATTTTATTATTTGTTTTAATTTTGTTTTATATATATATATATATATATATATATATATATATATATATATATATATATATATATATATATGTATATATAATTTAATTTCAATTAAAAGATAATTGAAATGTGCAAAAGGGAAATTTTGCGCGGTGGTGGGAGGAGCAGAGGTTGGAGGAAGAGGAGGGTGAGGGTCTTGTGGAGGAGTGCCTTTCCGGAGAGGAGGGGGTAGGGGAGGAATGGGGGAATATAAAAGGGGAAGAG
>SNQJ01S0173324.1:3064-13479 GCA_010110895.2 Picea sitchensis | reverse complement strand
TATTTGTAGGTGCTCGTAGTATGGAAATATACTGAATTGCATCGGGTAACTTTTCATTCCTCGTGGAAGCCCATTCGTTCCTTAACGACATTCATGAAACATCAACAAATTGAAATTAACACTAATTAATGGGACAAAATGAAATTAACCAAAGATTTATATGATATGTCATGCATAAATAATTTGTGTACCTTGACGATTTCTAATATATTCCAACTTCCATAGGTGAGGTGTCATTCTTCATGGTTTTTTTCCATTTTCTTCTTTACCATTAAAATTTTCTTTGTTTGTAGTTCGATAACTATGGTTATTAGGCAGAAAGTACCTACACTCATCAAACACTTCCTTTCCTAAACTCCTTGAACGACAAGATTTTATCCTCGGACCAAAATCTGGGCATGCAAATTTACCCTTTGTTTGAAGACCTACAAGATATATGAATTAATGTAGTGTCAAATTAGAGTTACAATTTAAAATAATGCATGATATATTCAATAAATATATATAAGATTAAATCACAAAATAAAGTAACAATATACCACAAAAATGTGTTAACCCAGGAGCATCATGAATTTTCCATGATAGTATTCCATGGAATTGAAATAATTTTTTCCCTATTGGTCTAGAGATGTCATGCATAGTGACGCCAGCCCATAGTTTCAACAACTCATCGATAAGAGGCTCAATATATACATTCATATCTTTAACATGGTACCTACCTTATTGGTTCAACATACTGCATGATTAATTATACTTATCTAGATGTCGTTATATATAAAAGAAATAATTACTATGCATGAAACAAAGAAATGAAATATTTTGTCATACTTTAAAGCAAATAAAAGATAATTAAATACCTAGAATAATCATTTCCAACATTGTGTGCTCTCTCTTGATCGACATCCAAGGAGGAAGATTATTGTTTATTAAAAAAACAGGCCACACTGAGTACGTAGAACGAAGCTCTCCAAATGGATTGACACCATCAGTTGCCAACGAAAGTCTAACATTATGAGGTTCTTCTTTAAAAATTGGCCACTTTTCTTCTATGTAGTTCAATGCAGAACCATCTGCATACATTTGAAGAGCATTGTCTCGACTTCTGTTCTTTGCATGGAATCCATAAACTATGCTATACTTTGGCACCTGAACAACCGCTGGAAACGTGGAATTATCGAAATATAATGAAGAACTTTGCGAGGCACCTTTTTTGACGCTTTATCGGTTCGATATCTACTTATTTGACATTGTGGGTATTCATTTTCTAATTCATATTGTCCATAATATATGATATGATCATTGGGACATGCATCAATAACCTGAAAGTCCATTCTAATTTATTTCATAATCACGGATATTTCTCGATATGTGCGTGGAAACATATTTGACATCGGTAATAGAACTTCACCTAACAATCTACAAAATTCTAAACAATAAGTCAATGTAAACAATATTAATCATCAATATCTCAACCAATATACTAATTTACAAATTAGAAAACAATAGCAATATAGGAAAAAATTGAACCTTTTAAGTATTTGTGAACATGCAGGCATAAATAATTAACAAATTAAATACCTTAGTATCTGTGTGAGGCATGTGTTTGATAAACCATTCAAAACCTTCAGGTTCACCAACAACAATATAGCAGATAAAATATTTGTTGTTGAGCCTTCATAAAGAGGTTTGTTATTATTGGAATTTCGTTCGCAAATGGTTATAGGAATCCAGCATCTTCAAAACACCCATTAGTTCATCCATGGCCTAGAAAATGCATTTCCAAAGGGCACAAAAATATACAAATGGTTACAAAATCAGCATGCGCTAAAGATACAAAGGTATCACGCGCACGTACGATAGTAGAATAACGTCGAAAAAGCACATATGCGCCCGATGCACGATTGTGGACGCAAAAATCCACGCACACCTCAGAACGGCGCATTTGTTATTTTGGTCGGCCTTCCACCCACTTTTGGTTCATCTCCTAAGTCAATTTGACACCCAAATCTGAGCTAAATCCGAGTGGGGGGTTGGTCAAAGACCTAAGGGTTCCCTAAAGATCCACTTGTTCACACTAAAGACTAGTTGAATAATGCCTCAAAGCTTTGTTATAAAAAGAGGCCACGGGTGCACTATATTTTCAAGGAATTCATTTGTATTGTTATGTTGCCTATATTCTCTTGGAGAATCCTCTTTTCTCATCAAGAGAATACAAGCACCATTTCATTTAGCCATTCACATCACCTCTTGAGTGGATGGGCTTTGGATTTCTTCACCATTTCCTTTTAGTTTGTTACTTGTAAGAAGAGCTCAATCATTGGGGGTTCAATATCCCTCCCTTGGAGGAAGAGGAGACCCATAAGTCTCCCTTTCTCTTTGGTGTTTTCCCACTAATACAACTTATCCATTGGTGGTATGCATGTTGTTTAATTTTTGTTATATTTCCCTTATGGACTCTAGTTTAGTTTCTTTTATTGTTATTAGTTTAGTTCTTTGTTTATTTATTATGCTTGATGTTTCTAACTCTTGCATTCACTGTTGTCTTGTTCAGCTAACTCAACTGGACTTGTAAGAATCCTTATTTTTGTCATTTAGGTGACGAAAGGGACGCAATAGATTGGCGACTCCACGCAATCAAAACCAAAGATTTTCTCCCCTCGGGGCATATATATTGGTTCAATAACCCTATCCCTGCCCCCGACGCTTTTGAAGAAGGTAATATGGCCAACATTTCCCCCACCGTCAGAATTGATATTTCCATCAAACCTGGCATCATCAAGGAAATCACCATCATCGTCGCATGCTCTCCTGAAGAACTCATCGCTTACAAATCTCTCTTCCAGGAATACCAGGACATTTTTTCCTAGTCATACAAAGAGATGACCGGCCTTGATTCCTCTATTGTCGAACATCGTATAGACACATGGCCCGATATCACACCTGTACGACAAAAGGATTGTCCATTACACCCATCCAAAGAGGCAACCATCAAAGCCGAGATTGACAAATTACGCATTGCAGGGTTCATATACCCCATTGCATATACGTCATGGGTCTCCAACCCCATCCCCGTTAACAAAAAACAAGGCACTATACGCGTCTGTACAAACTTTTGCGATCTCAATCACGCTTGTACCAAAGACAATTTTCCAACGCCCTTTATCGACCAAATTATCGATGATTATGTTGGCCATGAAGCTTTGTCCTTCATGGATAGTTTCTCTGGATACAACCAAATTTAGATCCACCCAGCCGATCAATACAAAATCGCATTCACTACCCCTTGGGATACTTTTGCATATCGTGTCATGCCTTTAGTCCTTAAGAATGCTAGAGCCACTTTTCAATGCGGCATGATATACATTTTTCATGATCTGGCCCAAATCGTTCTCGCTTACTTGGACGATCTCATCGCTCGATCCAAAAAACGTACTCAACACCTCAATGGCTTACTCATTGTATTTCACAGGTGTTGTTAGTACAATATCCGCTTGAATCCACTCAAGTGTGTATTCTGCGTCACCACTGGATGCCTCCTTAGGTTCATCGTCTCCCAACACAACATCATAGTAGACCCCCTCAAGATCCAAGCCATCACGGAAATTCCTCCACCACGGAATTTATGCCTACTACAAAGCCTACAAGGCAAAGCTAACTTTTTATGTCGCTTTTTCCCAAATTATGCCACTCAGGCACATGGTTTCCTTCGCCTCTTACGTCATGATATCCCATTCCAATGGAATGAACATGCCCAAACTGCCTTTGATGATCTCAAAGCGGCCTTCTCCCATGCCCCATTGATTAGTCCACCCAACTATAACCGCGACTATATCCTCTACTTATCGGCCTCATTTGTCTCCATAGCAAGAGTTCTCATCCAATTAGGGGATGAAGACCAGGCACATGTCATTTACTATGTTAGTAAAAACCCTTCAGGGCCACCCTTGAAATACAATCACGAAGAGAAACTCGCCCTTGTAGTTGTCCTCGCAGTCCAGAAATTGCACCATTACATCCTGCTTCGAACTACCAAGGTCGTAGCAGATTCCAACCCAATGCAATACTTTCTCAGTCACTGACAAATTAATGGAAAATTTTCCTGATGGATCATCATCCTTCAGGAGTACAACCTTGAATTTTAAACACCCAAGATAAAGAAATCCCTCATCCCCGTCAAAATCATCATGGCATTTCCTTCCGATAATACTAGTACTCCCATCAATACTGACTTCCCCGATGAGAATCTCTTTTATATCCCCTTGGATGATCCTTGGTACGATGATCTCCTCGTCTACCTCCGAACATAGAAGTTCAGAAACCACCTCTCTAGGCATGATCGTCGACGTATTCGACACCAGGCCCCCCGATACCTCCTTATCGGAGAGGGGTCGACACCATACTTCATAGATGTTTGACTATTGACAAAGCCGATAGAGTCTTGAATGACTGCAATAGCGGTGCATATGGTAGCCACCTCTCAGGGATGTCCACTGCCCAGAATTTCATTCGAGTAGGCTATTTTTGGCCCACATTGTTTCATGACTGCATCCATGTTGTGAAGCGATGTGACAAATTTCAGCTATATGCCAACAAAGCAAGAGCACCACCTGCTCTTCTCCACCTAGTCATTACTACAGGCCCCTTTTGCAAATGGGGCATAGACTTCATGACTTGCAACCCTCCATCTAGCAATGGGCACAAATACATCATCGTGGAAGTCGATTATTTCACCAAATGGGTTGAAGCCATGCCCACCTTCAACAACATCGCTAACATTGCAGTGTGTTTTTTCTTCAACCACGTCATCTCCCATTTTGGATTACCCCTAGAGCTGGTCTCCGATCATGGGAAACACTTCGAGAATGACATTTTCATCGAAATTTCCTCTAGGTTAGGCTTCTCCCATGAGTTCGCCTCTCCATACTACCCTCATTCCAACGGACAGGTAGAGGCGGTCAACAAGGTCCTCAAAACCATGTTACAGTGCATGGTTAACAAACATAAGACCAATTGGCATAATATGTTGTTTTCCACACTATGGGCTTATCGCACGACAGTTAAAACTGCCACTGGTTTCACACCATTTCATCTTGTAAACGGGGTCGAGGCCACTCTCCCCATTGAATGTGAAATCCCCACATTATGCACCGCTATTGAGCTATTACCCAACACTTCTCCAATGGAGAAACATTTTTTGAACTTAGAGTCCCTGGATGAAGACCGTTGGTCTTCATTACAGAACAATGAGGCATCCAAAAAATGGTCAAAGGTCACCTTTGATCACCATGTCAACCTTCGATCATTCAACGAAGGTGACCTCGTCCTTGCTTACGATATCTCTCATGATACCTTCGGTCATGGAAAGTTCGATTCATTATGGCATGGACCTTACATCATCCAACATTGCCTCACTAAAGGCACATACATCCTGGCCTCTCCCGAAGGCCACCCCTTCAAGGAACCCATCAATGGGTTGTACTTAAAGAAATTTTATGCCTGAACGTACACATGCTACACTAGGATTTTTCCTTTGGTAGAGTTTTTTAGTCTTCTTTTTTCCTCCATATATTGCATCTAATATATCATTTGTGTTATTGACAGATTCCTCCTCCATCATCCTTCCACATTGGTTATGCCAACGGAGATAGCCATTGGACACAGAATCTCGCTTCGACCGCTTGGGCCCTCTATACCCCCTCGCATGAACCGCTCCACTCCAGCAGCATATGCTTGGGCTTAGCTACCAACAACCAAGAAGAATACACAGTCATCATTGGCCCCCTTGCCAAGGCTAGTAGCCTCCATATTCGTCACCTTAGAATCTTACTATATTCCCAACTCATCGTCCTCCAACTCAACAATGTGTATCATGTACGCGATCCATGCCTCTTCCACAAATACCTGCAAGTTAGACTTTTATCTCGACATTTTGATTTAATCACATTCACACATATTCCAAGGCAGTTTAATCAAATAGTAGATAATATGGCTAACCTAGTGTTAGATTGGCATTTATCCCATCAAGTTACCATTACACATACATAACTCGTCAAAAGTCTATCATAGCATATAAATTAGACATCATAACCAGAAAAAATCAACACATGTGAACATCACAAAGATCCCAAAAATGTATATCCATATATATATATATATATATATATATATATATATATCAGTCAAATGTGCCATCAATGTTTACAAAAAATAGTACATATACAAAAATCCATAGGTGGGTGAACCACCTCACCGCTATAAATACAAAATCGGCATCCCAACACAATATACAAAATGGGCTCGCAAGCCTATACAAAAATAACTATACAGGGGCACTCATGGTGCCTCTAAAGGACCACCACCTGGTCCTCTCTTGGGAGGAGGTGCCCCACCAGCTAGGGGTCCCTCGGGTCCTGTGGGAAGTTTCCCAGTCATCACCACACCCGCTACAGTTGCTCTGCGAACAATGGTCTGCCACTCCACCGGAAAGTCCGCACACTACTCCAGGACTCCCTCATCCTGAATACGTGACCACATGCCCTCAAGCACTCCCTGTAGTACCACCTCTAAGCGGAAACGAATATCCTTGAACTCTCCCCCAACCCCCATCGGTGGAGCATGAGAAGGCCTTGCACTAGGGTCATAAAAATGGTATCTCTTTCCTACTCTCTCATCATCAGTCGGCCTCGCGCCACCCTCATCCTGTCGTCGTCTCTCCTCGGCCCGTGTCTCTCCCCATGGAGGTCTCACTAGCCCCTGATGCGCTAGTGCTCTAACCAGCTCAATATCCCGCCCGTGAGATCCCGCCACCTACATAGTCACGTTCCCCAGGCCACCATCCATCCTCGGCCCCAGAGGAGCATTTTTATCACATCACGCCCAAGTACACATGCTTATGTTCAAAATTATCAAATAACTGTCGCATGTTCTTTATCTTCAGATATTTTTCACGTCGGGTATTTGGTTTTCATGTGTGCATGTACTTGGTCACCAAAAATCATCACGGCCCTTTCAAGTATAATATCACTACTGGCATGTAATCATTCCCTCTGAATATAAATTGCATCTCCCAGTCACACCCTCCGATATTTGCCTCTCAGGTACCCCCATCCGGCTCTGTAGTACTCACACCTCAGCTGCATTTCAGTACTGTCACCTGGTATCACTCTTCCCCACATGATTTGTCCCATTTACAGTCCCTCTTGACACTTTGACACTCATGTTTCTTTCACCCCCTAGGGTTGGGAGTCCTCATAGTCTTTGTATTCTCGAGAATTAGCCATGTTCTCCTTCTCCTCATTTTGCTAACTTCCCCATAACCGACTCCCACGTAATCTCATTACAATTAACATTTGACTGCACCTCTGTAGTATCATTAGCCCTCCATCTCATTCACCCTCAGTTTTCCCATCTACAGATTGTCCTCCATTCATTTCACCTAATACAGAAACCCACCGATGGGGCCCCCACCCTCCACTTTCTTTCCACGCAACTTGCACCCTCACAAGCCAGTCCATCTTGCACTGGGGCACCCATTTCTGTATCTGTACACTTTTCCCAATTGATTCTTTATTTATTTGGTAATTGTAAAAATCCTTTCTTTCCAGCCTTTACATAGCCTTTTTTCATCACCCTTGGCGACCTTCCTTTTCTAGCAGAAGTAACCCATGTCACCTTGGTTGGGGCATTCCTTACCTTCTCCTCATGTTGACATCGTTCATACACCTTGAGTATCCCACAGTCCATTTACCCCTGATCTCTGTGTTTGTCCACTTTTTCACGCCTATGGCACAACTTCACCCTTGTATAGTCGCCCCCCTGATGCTAGATTCAGTTCCATGATTGTTGCCACTTATCCTTCACAAATATCCCCAACCAAGGGAATTCTTGACTCTCACCACATATTGACTTCGTCCATATATCTCCTCAGTCCTTGATCTTATCATGTGGATTTCATTAAGCCCTTTGCTTCTTGGCGTCACATCTCCCTTCCTGTCGACATCATCACAGTTTCCATAAGGGCGATAGTATCTTGACTCTCATTACCTTTCCAATGAGGTGTCTCAGACGGAACAGAGAGAACCATCATTGCTCTCTTTTTTCGTTGACCCCCATGACATTCGACTTCAACACCTTATCATGTTGCGGTGGCTCTTACTTTGCGACTATTGCAGTTGTTTTTTATATTTTCCAAAGACCTCTAAAAATTGTTAGGCTATCAATGCCTGCGTATCATCGACACTTCTTACAGGTGTCCTCACCTCTTTTCAGAGTTTGTTCACCATTAGAATTGTCCTCTTTTATTATCAACATCGCCCTGAGGGCACTGCAGTCGTCTACACCAACACACATCTTTATTTACTGTATTACACATTTTTAAGTTACATGAGACGAGCATGGGGCATGCCTACCTCATTTGTACATAGTTTTATTTTTCCACGCCTTGCGAAAGTTTTGGCACCTACAAGCTCGCCTCTCCCTCCAATGGGTCGCTCTTGAAATCCCCCTCAACACTCTTTCTTACAAAGGTATTCTCAGTAGAATAAACATTGATGTATTTCAACTATACATATGCTCCTAACCTCACACATCAGGGGGCATCTGTTATCACTAGAATTTCATCCGTAAATGGTTACAGGAATACGGCATCTTCAAAACACCCATTAGTTCATCCATGGCCCAGAAAATGCATTTCCAAAGGGCACAAAACTATACAACTGGTTACAAAATCAGCATGCGCTAAAGATACAAAGGGATCACGCACACGTGCGACAGTCGAATAACACCGGAAAAGTGCATATGTGTCTGATGCGTAATTGTGGACGCAAAAATCCGCGCACACCTCATAACGACACATTTATGATTTTGGTCGGCCTTCCACCCACTTCTGGTTCATCTCCCAAGTCGATTTGACACCCAAATTCGAGATGAATCCGAGTGGGCGGCTAGTCAAAGACCTAAGGGTTCCCTAAAGAGCCCCTCATTCACACTAAAGACTAGTTGAATAATGCCTCAAAGCTTTTCTATAAAAAGAGGCCATGGGTGAAATATATTTTCAAGGAATTCATTTGTATTGTTATGATGCCTATATTCTCTTGGAGAATCCTCTTTTGTCATCAAGAGAATATAAGCACCATTTCATTTAGCCATTCACATCACCTCTTGAGTGGATGGGCTTTGGATTTCTTCACCATTTCCTTTTAGTTTGCTACTTGTAAGAAGAGCTCAATCATTAGGGGTTCAAAAGCCCTCCCTTGGAGGAAGAGGAGACCCATAAGTCTCCCTTTCTCTTCGGTGTTTTCCCACTAATACACTTATCCATTGCTGGCATTCATGTTGTTTAATTTTTGTTCTATTTCCCTTATGCACTCTAGTTTAGTTTCTTTTATTGTTATTAGTTTATTTCTTTGTTTATTTATTATGCTTGATGTTTCTAACTCTTGCATTCACTACTGTCTTGTCCAGCTAACCCAACTGGACTTGTACGCATCCTTATTTTGCTCATTTAGGTGACGAAAGGGATGCAACAAGGTTGATGTGACTTATCGAGTAAAGGATCAACATCATGACTATCATCTTGGTTGTCCTCATCCATTAGAGCAAATGTGTCTTAGATCAATGTATGTATATCATCTTCCTGATTTGAATCACTAATGTTATCTCCATCCATATCATCATTAGTAACTTGATCAACAGCTTCAATATTCTGATCTCGAAGTTCATCACCCTGTAAAGGAGTATTTTTTCTAATACTTGGCAAATAACTCTCTTGAGCTCGACATTTTTGGGGCATCGTCTATATATTTAAAAACAACATAGAAAAGTTAGTGTGTATAGAAAATATAAAAATCCTGATAAGAAATATTACTAAAATTCATGACATACTGATTATTACAGAGAATACATTAAATATTGAATCCTCTTACCAAGGGATGATATTCGTAACCCCCTTCGGTGTGCCCCTTCTCCCTACAATTTCTTTGAGCTATTGTTATTAAAAGTCTTTTTTTTTGCAAGCCTCTGCAATCATAGAAAGGGAAATAACATTTTCCATCGCCCCTCGCCTTTAATGTCACTCTTAACCGAGAAAGATTCATGTCATTTTCTTTCATAGTGACAAATCCTTGTCCTAACAAGTAATTGTCTTACCTACACCATACAAAACAGTAAGTTGTCAAATTTTTATATTTTAGCTACTCCTTTCGATTATGATATTTTTATTTACAATGACCTACAATCCTCACAATTATTTCTTCTAAGACATGTTGACATGCTTTTTTTATTATTATTATCGATTAACTATTAAGATCGATATGCTTCAATTTGTACTTTAGAGTAGTGTGTATTGAATCACCATGGAAAATAATTACACACCATTTAACGAAAGTGGTCAAAATTTCTCAAACTTGAATCACTCG
>SNQJ01S0173322.1:0-20351 GCA_010110895.2 Picea sitchensis | reverse complement strand
TTCTAGGTACCGTGAAGACTTGCCCCTTCACAGTCACCTTGTGTAAGACTCTAAGAAGATAGGCCACTAAGGTTACCACCGACAACAATAAATCCTGGGGGGGAAGTCGACAGTCCGATCCACATGCAAGGGCAGAGTATCTAGCCTGAAATCAACTTGAGAGGCTTCCACTCATCATTGTGGGTACACCTTCAAGTGACCCCCATAATACGTGCAATCTCTACACCGATATCAACAAATCAAGGTGAGTAACTCTGTCAATATCAATGCGACCTCGGGTTTGACCCTTGTGTGAGAAGGGCTTCCCAGGACAAAATGTTGCAAATGTAATTTAACACTCCTTACCACAAGATGCTATTGTGTGTTTTGTGCTTTGGAGAGTGTATCTCTCTACCTATTCCAAAGCTCTAGCCTAGCTAATTGTTGGTGTAATAGAGTCCTAGAAAAGAGTTACTAGTTTAATTTTAAAATTGTGCAATATTATTAAGGGTTGTTGTTACTCAAAGGAAATGGAGATGAAACCGATGTCGTGTGAGACTCTGACCCAACAATGCATAGATAGGAATGAAAGCTATCAATTTTCATTCAATGAATCCTATGTACAGGAGGGAAAGAGGAGTTTTCCGGAACAATCTTGAACTACAATATACAATCTTCTTTGAAATTCGATATCAACAGATCACGAACAATGTCAATTCTCTATTCCAACAATTGATTTCCAATATTTTCAAAATGAAAATTCTTTTAAAAATAATTTTTTTTTTTACTTTTCAAAAAGAACCACANCACACCATGGTGGTGAAACTAAGGAAAACCAATAACTAACGAAAAGCAATAAACAAAACCCAAACCAATCTTTCAATGAAGACAAAAATGACAAGCAGACAAAACTAGTCTTTTCAACTGCATGAGAACAACGATTTTCCAAGTAATGAGCAAATGAGAAAGACCAACAATCCCAACTTTCAAACTGATCAACGGCTCCTAACCAAACAAGTAATTAGATTCCAGGATCAAAGATTATATCCTTACTAAGAAAAGTCAAGAGATGAGAGTTGAGAAAAAATGAACAAGAAGAGTCCTTGATTTCCAAAAATTGATCATTCAAATAATCCGAAGTCAAGAAACAATCAACTAGTGGCCCAAGAAGTTCTTTTCAGACACACATATAGATATGGGCATCTGAGCATACAAAAACCTTAATTCCAAAAAAAAATTAAAAATGGGTTCGCAGGCTATCAATAATGTACAGTGCAAGAATGGAGCATTCTCGCAAGATGATCACAAGCAGATTGCGAGAATATCGCACTGGACTGAAAGGCAGAGTGAAAACTCAAGGGGTTCTTGCAGGCCACAGAGGGGTTCAGTGCGAGAAGGCCTGAAACTAGGCAAAATTTTGGAAAAAGACAAAAATTTTGAAGGGACTTATGGACCCAGAGAGTCTATCAGGGTCTCCTGAAGACTCAGAGATTGATATAAATGAAGAAAGGTAAGGCAAGAGAAAATGGCCAAGGAAAAACACCAAAAACCACTAAAAAATGGGTTGCATCCCCAGTGGAGTCGCCAATTTTGTTATCGGACTAATCGGTAGGTGCGGACACTAACAGATCTCCCTAGATCCACTTGGATCTAGAACAAAACAGGACAGGATATGACTCTTTCCCTAAGTTGCAATCATTGAATTAGCTAGTAAGGAGGAACAAGTGACATACCTTTGTATCACTTCCTTAGGTCTTTATTTCTCCCGCTTCGCTCCAGTGCTCTCATGAGGGCAAGACCAAGACAACACAAACCAACCAAAGTGAAGATAGTGAAAATATTCAACGTCAATTTATGCATATGATCAAGGAATTATACAATAAAGTAAGAGTGACTTTATGGGAAAGGGACATATCATTGTATCATATTAATTGAAAGTAGAAGATACAACTTGATCGCCTTGATGTCACAAGCTTCCTTTCGGTGAATCTTGGTTCCAACACACACACTTGCTCTGTACTTGCATGAAGAATATCCAATTCCTCTTGATAGACCAACTAGAGTCTCTAAGCTTTTGTCTAAGCAGGGTTCTTCACACAATTCCTTCACCAATTCTTCAATTAATATTGCTTAACCTTTTCCATGAGAATCCTTTCAATATATAGGAGAGGGTGAGATGGTTAAATGGATGAGAATGATCCCATCAAATCAGAGAAGCTATTAAAATGACAACCATACGAATGCCAACTCATTCTCTAGAAGATTCCCTTCTAGAACCCTCGAGACCTCTTCTCTTTCCAAAGCTTAAAAATAGGTTCACACCCTGTGTATAGAGAAAATTGTGAGAATTCCACACCCTAGATGAAGGAGGCCTGCGAGAATGAGGCATTCTCACACCCTAGGCTATAGGCAGCCTGGGAACCCACTTTAAAAATATGTATTCTGGAAGGAGATAAACGCCACTTTTCTCAGGAGAAAGTTCTAGTTGGGAGCCTGAATACACCCTTGTTAAGATATCACCAAGATGACCAAAATCACGTGTAACATTGTGTGAGAGTATTTTTCCTCAAGAGAAACAAGCTCATGACCCAACTCTCTATACTTTGACCACATTAGGGACATGCATTAAAAAATGACAAGGAGCACACTGCTCTGATATCACTAATCTGAATTTATGAGCAGAACGAAATGAAACCACGGATTTATAATCTTAACATAGAGACACTGTGGAAAATAACAGAGATACAGTAAAACTTGACTTCTATTAAACAAGAAATCTGCTGAAAACTGTAAAATGCCGACTGAAAACAAGTTTGCTAGAATTGTGGAAACTTATCTCTTAGAAGATATGTCACGGTTACGCTCATTCGCAAGAAGATGAGTACAATGAGTCTCTGAAGTCCTTTTTAAAATAAAGATGAATGACAAAACCCTAGACATCAAAAAAACTAACCCTAGGAGATGAAGAACAAAAAGTCATGTGGGCCCCATTGGGGTAAGTTAGTACATTAACTTGTTGGGGTCATAAATGTTGCATACGATCTTCGTTTAGGGCACACAATAGCTCGTTGATAGGTATTGACGAGGATATTTATTTAGGGGGATCAATTAGAGCCTTTGGCTATCAAATAGGTGTCTGATCGTGAAAAAACATCGTTTAGGCCCTCGAACTGGCCCCCGAAGTTAAAAACTCCTAAAAATAGTAAATTACCAAAATTGCAAGAAAATTGTTTTAAGCTAGTTGGAAAAGGTGGGTGGCCACTGATATCCACCTGGATCATTTCTACCCCTTACTGCTACAGTTGTCTTCTCTCCCATCTCGTACAATTTTAAGTACCCATATTTCGAATATAGTTCCATGGTTGTCTTCTATGGTTCATTTTCTTTCCACGGACTCCTCATGTGTCCAAAACTGCCTTCTAAGCAAGGAATTATACCCTTGAAACCGATACTTAATTTATACCATGTACTTTTTCAACTACAATTTCCTCATACTATCTTTGTTTTGTGCTCAGAATATTTCGTTGGAAAGATCTTGCCAAGTTTTTTTATTTTATTGGTAGAAACATGCATACCAAAATTACACATAGTTATCTCAATTTTGAGTACCTGAAAATGTTGTTATGTCCTCAAAATTCCTTCACAAGTTGATGACCTTCAAAATCTAAAACATTTGTATAAAATTGATTGATTTACAGTTGTAACAGTTTGTTAATCGTGCCCGCTTATGACCTTGGTAATCTGGTTGAAATGGTATGGAACATGTCTACTGAGTCCATGTTTCATCCCTTGATTTGACCATGTCATCATCTCTTGTTCTACTCCATCAACCTTTGGCCAAACCTCCTGCAAGCTTGTCAAGCTTTCCTTTTCGAAATCTTCCCATCAGAGTGTCAATTAATGCGTTATTAATATTTCCCACATCTTGTGGCCTGCAAGCATATCAGGCTTCTCCTCATGGAAATTTCCCATCGGGATGTCAAAATCATGTAATCAATATTTTCCCGCAACCCGCAAGACTATCAGTATTTTCCTCACGAAAATTTCCCATCGGGATGTCAAAAGCATGTATTTAAGATTTTCTTGCGACCCACAACCTACAAGCCTATTAGACTTTTCCTCTCGAACATTTCCCATCGGGATGTCAAAATCGCGTAATTAATATTTTCTCATGACCCGCAACCCACAATCCTATGGATATTTTCCTCACAGACATTTCCCATAAGTCAAAAACGCATAATTAATATTTTCCCATGACCCACAACCCACAAGCCTATCAAGCTTTTTCTCATGGAAATTTTGCATTGGGTTGTCAAAAGCATGTATTAATATTTTCCCATACTCATGGCCCACAAGCCTATCAAGATTTTCCTCGTAGAAATTTTGCATCGGGTTTTCAAAATAACATATTAATATTTTCCCATGCTCGTGGCCCACAAGCATGTCAGACCCTTTTCTTCACGAACTTTTCCCCATGGAGTGTCATGTTGCATGTGATAGGATTTCCCCGAAACCCGCAAGGTGTGAGTCTATCAGACATTTTCCTTCACGGAATTTTCCTCGCTAGCTTCTTCCCATGAGAATTTCTCCATGAAAAATATTCTGAAAAGAATCCTTTGTGTTGGATATGGACCATTGATCTTTTATATCAGAGTGATATCAACTATTGGTCCACCATACTTCTCCAAACTTCATCGAACTTCCCCAATCTTGCAATTGAATCTTGGTTGTTGATTTTCCAAATTCAAGTGATTGCAACCATTGATCCATCAACTATTTTCCATGACCCTTACCTTTTTCCACCATGGAAATGTCATCATGGACCTTGTCATTCTACATCACAGTACAGTCTGTGTCATCATCTATACAAAATTTTCCAAAAATCCCAAATTTATTAATTTCTTTTGGAAAATTTAATACTTTTACTCAAAAACAAATTTCGACCAAAACATTCCTTGATTTTTACACCACCATGGAAGATTTTAAATTATCTTCCCATGGTCGATCATGACCCTAATTTTGCATCCCTTTCCAAATTACATGCATTATCCACCCCAAAATTTGGGAATTTTCACTATGTTTTCATAATTTTCCCGAAATCCATCACATGTGGAACAATGCAATAACAAATTTCTACCCAATTCACACTGGTCTTATCCCACACAAGCCCAATGTTTGAGCCATATCTCTTCTACCACTCTGTAATGCACCCAACCCCAAGCTAGGTCATGAAACTACTATAAAAGACCCAATAAAAATTTTGATACCAATTTTGGATGAGGAAATAACACACGACACGAAATTCAAACTCATAGAATTGTCCACACTAATTAAAAACATAAATTTAATCACTTTAAATGTGCACAACAACAACTAAACACATAAAACAACATTCAGCCACATAACTAGAGATTTGAATGCAACATTCTACTCACAACAAGTAGCAATAACCAAAATAACTCAAAGTAAAAATGCACAACAACTATATCAACGTTTAATATAAATAAAGACAACAAATAAGAACACTTATCTTAGTAAATATGCAACCCATTGTAAAGGACAGACGTTCCTCCCAACTATAGAATTTGTTTTCCAGTTCTCAACAACAAGTCACCCACGATCTAGTGCTATGAATGCACAAGAAACGACAGTCCCTAAGGCTAAATAATGTCCCCCTCTCAACAATCAATTCCTACATCTAATTTCAATCCACCAACTCTCTTTCCCACAACCTGCACAACCTAGGGATGGGATCCCCATTCCCTAATGATATTCCCTTATACCTTCCCACTCCCTTCCAGGGCTCTAGCATAGGTTGGGAAGGAATATCTCCATTAAGACTCCAGGAATCTATAGTTGCAACAAGAATTCACACACAAAAAAAATAATTTCTCCCTTGACAATTTCTTGAACATCAAATTACTCCCAGGCCCACAACCTCTGTTCAAATGAAATTACAACTCCAAAAAATCTACCATACATGCTCATTATGGCTACATTCAAGCTTCAACACTCAGAACACCCTTTTTGTCCAAAACTCTGGTTGTAAAATTTTATCTCTTTCCCCATAAAAAAAATCCTTCTTATCCCATGATTCCTTGTAATGTCCCTAATCCGAACCCTTTGTAATTGTACATATAGGATGGTGAGACATAGTACCAATTTTAAACGTAAATGTACATATAGGTCTATGAGTTGTTGGTACCTAGTTTGTGTTTTGCGCGCACCTGGGTAAGTTCACAAATAATTGTTATCAAGGAAAGGGTGTGCACTTTTCACAATATTGCACGCACTTGGATAAGTGTGTGGGAGATACATAGAAGTGCACATCAAAATGAGATGTGTGTGTGTGTGTGTGTGTGTGTGTGTGTGTGTGTGTGTGTGTGTGTGTGTGTGTGTGTGTGTGTGTTTGTATTGAGGCCGAAGAGCCTATGTGGTTATGAGGTTGGTGAGTCGGGATGAAAATAGGCCAATACGCTTATCCATGTAAATGTAAAGGGAGGGGGGGATAACTCCATTCAAAAATAGGCCAATAATATTACATTGTTACCCATAGATAGATTAGATGAAAAGGGACATGGGGATAACTCCATTGAAAACTGGGAAAGGGGTGGGACTTAAGTCTTGGGGAATATTTTATTAATATTTCTGGAAAAGTGTATGTTATGGATAATTATTTTACCCTAAGTTTCTGAGGAAGGGAATGAGTCACCAAGTGGCTAAAGTTACTTCTGGAGGTGGCAAGTGTCAAGTTTAAGGTATGCAATAGATATTGTTGGAGTTAGTGTTTTGCAAGAGGAACTCATTCTTTCGGGGGAATTCATTCACTTTCTCGTGAGCAGAAGGGGTCGAACTATCTAGAAAATCTGACTATTACCTTATATGTAGAGAGAAGATATTGTAAGAGGTTTTTTTTCTATAACCATAGTTATGTTGTTAAAGAGGCGGGTTGTTAGGCCCGTGAGCAGTATTTCTAGGTGATATATTTGTTGTTAGATATGTGGGTTGTCAGACCCATGAACAATCTCTCCAGGTGAGATTTATGATGGGAATTGTTTCCTGGTGCATTGGGCATTAGTTGCAAGGCTCAGAGACTTCCTTTTAGGCTTGTTGTTGGAACCCTGGAAGGGAAGTGGGGTAGCTGAGGGACTATTGAGTAGGGAAGGGGCACACTTCCTTGGGTGTGACAGGTACGTGGGGAATGAAAGACTATATACTTTTTTTAGTAGTGGAACCTTGGAATGAGAAATTTTGTTGAGTGTCAGGCCTTAGATTGGAATTACAAACCCTGTTTCCCTGGTGGATTTAAGCCCCAGCTCGGGGGTGACCTATTGTTGAAATAATAGCAACAGAGTCAATGGTTGGGATGAACATCTGAGTTCTATGCACAGTTGGTGAATTTTCATAAAATATAAGTGTCTTTATGTGCTTGTCTTATTTACTGTGTGTTTTATTGTGTGTTTAATTATTTATGGTTAATATGGATTTAATTCTTGTATGTTGTGTATATAAGTAATTTTTGTTATTCTATAATATCTTTCTTGCACATGTAAGTGTGGTGTTGATAGACAATAATTGTTGTCATGCATGAGTATGGCAGTTATTGTTAGTTTTCCTGTTAAGTTAATATTATGATTTGGGTTATGATTCTTCAAGACAAGTTTGAATGTTTGTACATGCAGAGAATACTCTACGTGCACCAGAGTTTGGATTTACTTATGTGCACAGTGAATCAGTCAGTGCGCACAAGGAGGACAAAATTGGTGTGTGATGCCATAATGGTTGCGTGCATAGTAGTGTTGGGTTCTCAGTATGCTTGTGTGTAGTTGTTTTGCATTACTTCCATTTTTATAATTTGTGTGGCACAACTCAGCATGGGGTTGAGTGTGTTACTTCAAGTGGTATTGTGCAAACTAGTGTCTAGAGTAGAATCTATGCAGTGTAAATTTTGGAATACCATTGTTTAGTAGTAAGTTGGATTATGTTATAGATGGTTTTCAAAGTGACAGAAGTTGAGGTTGTGTGACATGGCCTATCCTGGGTGGTTTTGGACATTACATTATGGTATCAAAGCTATTGGTTCAACACTGGACTTGTATGGGCCAGAGGTCAGCAAGAAGCATCAAAGCTCTAGTTTCAACACTGAGCCTGCATGGGTTGAGTTCTACTTAAGGAGAAATTTGGAATGGTAAGTGGCCAATTGGAATTTCAGCATGGCCATGATGCGAATAAGATGAGAATGCACAAGTGTGTGCACTAAATTTTGGGTAATGTGGGGTGCGGCACTAGAACTGCATAGTAAACAATGGTGTGTGGGTGTGATCACTAAGGTTTGGGTCTGCAAAGAACAAAATTTTAGTGCATACGCAATATGGATACACGGTGTGCATGCCAAATATCAATGTCATGCATTGGTGTGTGTTTAATACCAGTGCATGCATGGGCTTTGAAAGAAGGGATTCTGAAAAGATGATGTAGAGTTTTCATGAAGTTGTCTCATGAATTCACCTAACATATCTTGTTGTCTACACATTTTGTAGAATTATCGGAGATTAGAATAGGACAAAATCAACGCAGAAGGTCAAAATCATGGAAGATGCATAGAGGACTTACATTCTTGATGATGAATTTGGGGATATGTATGTCAATTGGTTGTTGATGGTACAAAATCCAAAGAGGATCACATGAACTTGGTAGAAACCATAAAAGGACTACAAAAAGAAATTTCCAAAGCTATAAGGTTGATAATGAAAATATTATGAGAGTCAAGGAGCAACAAGATGACTTCAATTTCAATTTAATGCAAATCTTGGACAGAATAGAAAAGAAAATGGATAAGGGGACAAAGACAAGTAGATCAAGAGGTCGTAGGTCTCATGATGAGAAAATAATAGAAGCAATAAGTGTTGGTAGGCATAGAAATCACTTTCCAAAACATTCTTTTAGGAAAGTGCACAGTATCTCAAGTCCATCTCTTGTAAGAAAGCATAAGAGAAGGACTAGGGTGGATGAGATACAGTGAGAAATGAATAATATCAATCCTCCTACCTTTGACGGTGAGCACAATAAGGATGAAGATGTGAAGACCTGGTTGTTGGTTATGAGGAAGTACTTCCAGCTAAATAATTATTTTGCACAGGAAGAAGGGTGAATTCTCATCTATCAGCTAAAAGGAAAGGCATCAATGTGGTGGGATCCATTTTTTCAAGTGCAACACATTTATGAGAAGAAGGTTAATTGGAGGGAGTTCAAGAGGTATTTCCAAAAGAAATACTTAACCAAGAGACACTGTGTGTTGGAGCAGGCATTTTTGGGAGCCAAGCACAGAATGGACCAAAGGAAGCAATGCATGCCAGAAAAGAAGAAATATAAAGTGTGACAAAGGACAAGGGAATAGGTGCACCAAGAAAGAAGGAATTCAAAGCAAGGATGAAGACCAACCACACGAAAGGAAGTTGGAATCTGGGCAAGTAGAGTCCACTTAGGGTTAAGTTTTTTGTCAATGTAAGGGTTTTAACCCAATTTTGTAGTATAAATAGATGTATGAGGTTTATTGGGGTATCGTCATCATTGGTGTCTGTTTTGAGAGAGAGAACTTAATTTTGGAGAGTCTTTTTTTAGTCTGAGGTTTTGTATTGTTGAGAGTTGAGGAGCTCAGATAGAGTCAATGTTGAGATATAACTGAGGGTCAAGTTGCAAGCTGTGGCGCTTGGTCCGATGTTGGTCAACCTCACATGTACTATTCTTAAACCTTACGATGTAATGAGAATAACATTATTTTGATGGAGAATAAGAAATAAGTAGAAGATATTTGTGAATGTATCCCAGGAGGGGGTGAACAATGCTAAAATGGTGTATGTATGTGTGTTGTATTCTTTTTATATGCTTTATGATGAATGAATGGTTAGATGAATGCATGTGTTATGCTTTATTTATAGTGCTCACTAGTATGATGAATGTTGTTGAATGGATAAATTGATATATCTAATGAATTTTATGCATGTTAAAGTAGAAAAGTACTAATAAGAACGTCCCCAATCCCTTCCATGATTGCAGACATTTGCGTCCTGCAGTCACCCATAAACCATCTCGGGTGAGACTACGTTGTGCACTCTGTGTGCAGTGTAGCCTTCTAGTTTACCACAAGGGTCAATGGTGAAAATAATTGTGTTGGAGAACTAAGGTAGAACCCGAGTCAAACCATACATCCAACAAATGATATGATCCATAGGTTAGTTTTGGGGACATGTTGGAGCAAACATTTTTGGGAGTTAAGCACATAATGGACCAAAGGAAGTAGCACACGCTAGAAGAGAAGAAAGATAAATCACGACAAAGGAAAAAGGAAGCAGCGCAAAAAGAAAGAAGGAAGTCAAAGCAAGGATGAAGACCAAACATGCAGAAGGAAGTTGGAATGTGGGAAAGTGGAGTCCACTTAGGGTTAGGGTTTTTGTCAATTTAAGGGTTTTAACCCAATTTTGTAGTATAAATAGAAGATTTATGAAGTAGATTATGGTATCATCATCTTTAGTGTTCGTTTTGAGAGAGAGAACTTACTTTTGGAGAGTCCTTTTTGAGTCTGAGGTTTTGTATTGTTGAGAGTTGTGGAGCTAGGATAGAGTCAATTTTCAGATATAACTAAGGTTCAAGTCACAAGATATGGAGCTTTATGCAATGTTGGTCATCCTCACATGTAATAATATTAAACCTTATGATGTAATGCGCACAACGTTATTTTGATGGAGAATAATAAATAAGAAGAAGATATTTGTGGATGTAGCCCAGGAGGGGGTGAACCACAGTAAAATGGTTTATTTATGTGTGATGTATTCTTTTTATATGCTTTATGGTGAATGAATGGTTAGACGACTGCATCTATTAGGGTTTATTTACAATGCACACTAGTATGATGAATGTTGTTGAATGGATAAATTTATAGATCTAATGAATGTTATGCAAGTTAAACTAGAATAGTAGTAAGAAGAACATCCCCAATCCCTTCCATGACTGCAAACATTTGCATCCTGCAGTCACCCATAAACCATCTCGGGTGAGACTACGTTGTTCATGGTGTAGCCTTCTGGTTTAACCAGGGGGGTCGATGGTGAAAAGGTTTTTTTTGGAGAACTACTGTAGAACCCGGGTCAACCCATACATCCAACAAATGGTTATGTTATCGGCTGAAAATCAGAAGGACAACCTGGAAGGGGTTTGGTGAATAAGATGTAGTGTTATAAAGGGATGTTCAGGCCATGGAATCCTACGAAGAAAGAGATTTAAATATGGTTAGAGACAAAGCAGTTGGAGTTTACCAAAAAGAATAATAAAGGTTCTAGGTACACACTATGCTAGTATCTGCAGAGGTATGTGTTTACTAATTTGTATGAAGAATATTTATGTTATTTTCCAGAATTATTATAGTAGTGGATATTGAGGTTGAAATATACCCATCCGGCTAATAAGATCAAGCCAGTAGAGTGGACTGCTAAAAATATTGTGCGATTGGAAAGGGTTAATATCAAATTCATACATGCAGTGGATTTCTAGTTAGATAGTATTACTACTAGATTTATCTCTGAGTTTGCAGTAGATACATCGAAGTCATATATTGCAGCAGATCAGGATTTCATGAGGGGACCCAGAGGGAGGTACATTAGGTCACTTTACACATTGATAAAGATCTTATTACATGATAAAGGTGTGATGACCATGGAATCATACAACTAGATCACTCTGTGTGCATGGGGGAGTTGGGGAAGCACCAAGGAAGATCTAAGCTATGAAGAAGGATATCGAGAGTAGCCAAAAGAAGGAAGCAATGGACCCCATCATGATGGAGGATGAATAGACCAGGGAGATCATAAGGAAAGAAGGTGTTATGCATAATGTACTACCCTACTAGTATAAGACTAATAGAAAAAAGAGGGTAGTAGTCAAGCGAGAGGGATTGGATAACAATGAGGAAGAGGTAGAGGATATCCACACCACAAGGTAGATTGAGGATATATTGTGTGCCACATATGAGAGGAAAATCAGAGGCCATGGGTCCGGTGCAGAAGAAGTCTCTCCATTCCAGATATGATTTAGTGTGGAACCCACAACCCCATGTGCGACTAAGACATCTGAAGAAGAAAAATTGGTTAACCAGAAAGTGATTAATAGTAGAATAATTTGTATAGGACGTAGTAGAAGTGAAAGTTCAACAAGTAGCAGTTAAGCATCTACACTGTGTGAAGGTGGTAGTTAAGAAAATTTCACAATGGCAGGACAAGATACAACTATTAGGTTACCAGGGTTATGATGGGACGGGTCAGATGATACAGAAAAGCATTTTTTTTATCTGTGAGAATATATGGGTAGAAAAACAAATTACAGATGACGATACAAAGTTTGCACAGTTGGCTATCACATTCAGAGACCGCACATTAAACTGGTACATGGGTCTTGCAACAAATAATCCAATGAAAGCGCCTACAACTGTAGCAGAGGTGAAGAGATAGTTAATAAATGAATTTTAGAAACCAATCTCATAAGACCAGTTTATGAATGAAATGATAGATATTAAGCAGAACCAAGAGTATCAGCCCAGGAAGTAGACCAAAAGTTCAATAGGCTAAAAGGTAAGTTAAAGTACACTATTATTAATACACATCATAGACATTTTTTTGTTAATTCTTTGTTTCCACACTTGAAGTATCCTTTGAGACTGAACAAATTCCAAAGCCAAGTTGAGGAAATGAAAGCAACATTGCAGTTAGAAGAAAATCAATACAGGCATACAGATCCAACTATGGAAGAACTGAAACAATATATGAAGAAATTAACATTCTAGTTGAATTAGAACAAAGGAAAGGAGAAAAGAGAATATGTATGGTGTACAATGTGCAAGACATAAGGTGATCTGAAATTGAAATGGGTTTGTTTCCAACAGATCTGAAAATGAAGAAGATTTGTCTCTTTTAAATTGCAAGTGTAAAAATGGTATGTGTTTGGTTAATAGGATCAAGTTACTAACACATAAATTTAATGAGTTTTTACTTAATCATGAGCATCATATCAGACATATAAAAAGCATCAATAATGAACACATAACACAACAAATGATAAATGAGTTCACCCCTCTCTTGGGCTACATCTCCTGGTCCAACTTCCCTTGGATCATTTTAATAATGCTTAGAAATTGTTCTTACGGTGCTCAAAATACAAAATAGATGGATCCAATGACTCCAGAACGTCCAAAAACCCCTAGTTGGGATTTTTCAGCATCTGGTTTGGCCAAACAATGAAGAAGTTACAACTCCTGGAAGTTTTTCCCTTCAAGCTTGTTGTACTTTCTCGCCAAATTGCACCCACTGTCAGCCTAACTCAGCCTCCGTGTGTTTTTCGTGCCTAAACCCAGCACACGCAACAATTCCTGCAAAAAGGGAGAAAATGTAGGACTGTTTACGTCAACCCCTAAACCACGGAGGAGAACTCGATCCTATGGACCCATGTGGGCAACATCCTAACAGTTGTGTGCGCCATCGGCTAAATCCTCCTAGCTTGGATCGTGGTCATGTGGTGGAGAGTGATGTGACCAGGGGTTTTAAACTCCAAGTGTTATTCCCGAGCCAACGCTTATAAGGAATGAGTGTATGGATATGCTCTGGGGCTATACAATGGACCGGGGCTAAACATTTGAAACCTCATGCTATATTTTATGTAAGGGTAGTATGGTGCTATGGTCATGTGTGGGGAGATGGAACGGGGGTTGCGGCTTAGCCCCGACCCTTTTCTCCGTCGTTCTACCCATAGTTTCAATTCAAATAAATTTTAACAAGTATAAGGTTAATACTTACATGGAGGGTGCGCTGGTAGCCTGGGCCATGCCAAATCATTACCCCCGCCCGAAGGTCCCGGGTTTGACTCCTGTGGATTCACAAAAAAAAATTCACATGCAAACCAAACTAGAGGGGTGCCATGTGGTAGCCCACGACTGGGCCACGTGGCACCATACAACTTTCCAAAATAATGACACGTTTCAAGACCAGATTCGTCCACTTGTCTGCCACATAGCCTACCCAGTCATCATGCCAACTCATCTGCCACATCACTTCCACGTGTGGGTTCATACCCTTCCATGTAAGCATTGTACAGTCATATGAACTGTACGATTAGCTTCCACATCATCACTATACAGACTATACAATCAGCAAAATTTTGTTTTTTTGGAAAAATGAACAGAACACGACATCTCACTCATACGACGTTTGTTTGAAACCATTCAAGTTGTGTTGGGTTCCTAAGGATGAGGCCTACGCACATGTCCATTTTGAATCGATTCCGAGCACTTTGAGTTTTGAGAAAAAAATGATCCCCTTGATCACACCTCCCCATTGGGAAGCTTTTGGACCTCTGAAAGACTACTTTTAGTCAATCTAAAGATGAGGGTACAATTCCCTCACCTTTCCAACCTCAAACCATCTAGCCTTGCTTGGATTTGTCCCTTGAATACCAACACGAAACTTGTCATGTCTTGTCCTGTACTTGGCTTGGCTCTTTTTCAATTGTTCTTGAACGGTTTGATGCACAAACTGAACTTGTTCAATGAACTTCTTTCCTAAACCAAAATGGCCAGAAACAAGAGAAGAATGTGCTTCCCTTATCATGTTGAATCTTTCACCCTATGAAAAACATAGCTTGCCAAGACACAAAAATTTTCCATGCACATAGGAATCCAATTCCTCAACTTGGTTAGTACGACTCAAAGTTGCATAAACATTTTTTTAATCAACATCTAAAGAATATTGTTCCAAATAGCTCTCATGCATGATAGGATTATGCTTAAAAATAACTAAAGCACTAATACTATGCCTAGTAAGCATATCAACAACTTTGTCATAAATGTCTTTCTTATACCTTATCACCAAGTGGAATACATAGCTTGTCAAGGCATGCAATGGATATTGATTTTATTTCAAATCTTTCTTTCATGTGTCTCCTTCAGCAATCATATTCATAGTCTTGTTCAAGGCTCTGAAATCTACCCACATATGCCATATACAGTCTTTCTCTGGTACCAAATCAATTGGTGATCTGCATGGTGATGTGCTTGGTTTGATTACCCCTTTGTCAAGCAACTCTTGGGCTTGTTTTCTGATTTCAACATTCTCCATGATTGACATCCTGCACATGTCAATGTTTGGAAGAGGAACTCCTTGCTGCAATATAATCTCATGTTGGAGCAAATCCCCTTGATTCCTGAAACATCTCAACATTTTTGTTAACGACCTCATATAAATCAGATTGTAACTTTGCATCACATCCTTTGAAAACTTCTTCTTCATCATTGTCTTTGGGTTTAATCATCAAAAGTACAAGGTTCTTACTAGCATTGACTAGTCTCTTCATTTTTCCATCATTTGTAAGTGACAAATTCATATTCTCTGTATGTCCTCTAAAATTGTACTCAACTCCATTTTTAAACAAATGATACTTGTTCTCATGATGATGAAAGATGGTTCTCCTATCATATAAGTATGGGATTCTGTTGCCAGCCAATTCAATTTTTTCTATTGTCCTATAAGCTGCCTACACCTATGTCTTCCGAACTTCAAATTGTCGTCGCATCTTTCAAATATACGATATTTTCATTTCTTGCGACACTTGCAAATTTGTCTCCAGTAAGTTTTCACGACTGTAAGCGTGAAAAATTCTCCTTTCGAGGTCACATTTCAATCACTATTTGAACTGTCGTCATCTTTTTATCGATATTTTCTATGGCACTTACCTTTGGTTTATCGTTATGTGGCTGAAAGGATTTTCGAACTATGCCTATTTTGATTGCACAACTTGATTTTATTAAGTTTGTGAGGCATTGAGCATATAGATTTATACTTTTTGTGCATTGCCTAATCGTTGATTCTATGAATTGCATAGGGGTCATGATTTATTTTTGTTTTTATATATGATGTGATCCTTATGCTAATCTTTTTATAGCTCTTGGCTTGTCAATTTCATGAGTATCGATTGGCACAATGGTTTAAAACTTTTGATTTATACGATGGCGCATGGCTAAACATTTGGTGTTGGTTTCGCGTTGAATGTCAATGATTTTAAAAACTATAGTTGATTTGGCACGTTGGCATAACACTCACCATTTGATTCTTTGGTTGGCCAAACAATATGGTTTTTGAGCTATGCTATGATTGTTTGAACAGATGTGGAACTTGCCGGTTGTACTTTACCATAACTATTGTGCATGGCGGTGAATAACTCCACCACCCTCGCATGCGCACATTAATTCTTTCCCTCTTTGATCATTCATTGTTGTTAGATCGAATAGCTCTGCTCCTGTGCGTCGGTGAATTCGACCCAAACCCTTACCATGTGCTCGCACCATGGCCCCAGTCGTCAGAGTTGAACCCAATGGAAACCAGGCCCTGTTGATGTTTGATAGTGCCCATAGTGACCTCGAGGAAAATGGGTGGCTTCCATTTATACAAAGATTCGATGGTTTTAACCTCTGCATAGCTCGACAATTTGCCATAACCTTTGATGGTTGTCGAGCCAAGGTCGACGATATTCAATTGGATATTGATGAACAGTTTATCAGTCTTGCTACGGTTTTTCCTACCACTGGACAACGATGGTCCAAGAATTGCAAAGTAGAGGAGGTCCCATGGACACTGCTCTTCCAGTCACGTAAAATTACCTCCTGTGATAAAGGTTTGCTAGTAACGGTGCTTAAACAACGTTGGCATGATTTATTGATGATAATCAAGCAATTTATCACCTGCGAAGGTCGATACAGGTTTGTGTTCTTACACCACCTACGTTTTCTTATGGTTTTTATGGGATATCAGCTCAATATGCCCTATTATTTGCATAGAAGCCTGTTTAAAATGTCGAAGAACTACAAAAGAAACCAGGCTGATAGTAGCCTTTTTCATTATGGGCTGGTAAAGCTTATTGTTGTCTGTCATTTGAGTCTTCTCGGGGATAGTTGGAGCAATTTTTTGGCTCGGAATGGTTTTGAGGATTCGAACCCTGCACAGGTTGATAAACCTGTGGTGAGCGAGGTCAAGGTCGTGCCCCCAATACCCTACAATATCCTTCTGCCTAAACCCTCGACCGACCCTCCTATCGACTTACCCCACACTGTGTTTAAGAGCGTTGATATTGTTAAGCCTTTGAGCAAGAAGCCCAAAGCCAACCATATCACAAACGCCAAAGGGAAAAAGAATGCACGTCTGATTTCACGAATGGAAAGAAATAAGCCAAAACCCCCTGTCAAACCAAACCCTATTGTGTTGAGTGAGGACTCTGATTTGGAAGTGGAGCGTTTCTTGGCTAGCAAATACCCCTATTCGCAAGGTTTGTGTGCCGAACCCTCATATGAATTTGTGTCAAACCTACCCCCCTTCCTACAAGACGACCCTAACTACCCAGGCATTAAGTTGCCTTGTGAAGCCCCCGGTCATTTATCCAAACCCTCTCCTGTTCTGTCTAAACCTACAGTACCACCTTGTGATCAATGCAGTTCGTGGTTAGAGCGATATTATAATGATGTCCCAATACTCCAGTCAAAAATTCAATCTTTGGAGGACCAGGTTGCACTACTTACCAGTCAAAAGGCCAAGCTACAAGTGAAAGACAAGAAACAAAAGACGGCAGGCTCCATTTTGTTTAAAAATGTGGAATCAGCCACGACTGTCATGAATTCTAAGTTGGCATAATTGAGTAGCCTCGTTGTTACACAGGTATGTTTTGATATCACTTTTTTATATAACGATTCGAATTTAGTTTTAAACAGCTCTGTTCATAGCATTGATTGGCTCTGTTACATTGTATGCATTCTATACATAGCTTTGCTTTGACTAAATGGAAGTTCGTTTTCCCAGTTTAGCTTTTCTTAGATTTTCATTGATTTGATTGATTTTAGTGTGGATTTGATTTGTTTGATTGAGTTAAAATGGATTCTCTTATGTCAATTGAAATCGTTTGCATCTATTCTAGACGAGAGTTGTTTCTCATATTCAATTTTGAACGCAATCATATTTCGATTCGATTTCGTTATAATGCATACGCTATGATTGGTAACGATTTCGATCAGGTTAATTGTTACGGTTTGTTGTTCCATTATGATTTTTTAAAGAATAGGATTTCAACTCGAATCATTTCCAATGTGACTCTGTTTCTTCGGAAACAATGCTTTTTATTTTAAGCATGTACCAACGCGCTCAAATCATAAAATAGATTTAATTCATAATGAGTATGTTAAAAACCCAGCCGGTTAATTCGCATTGGTTGATTGTTAGCTAGACCATGTTATCAGTTGGATTCATATTTGTGATAGATACTTTTTTTGAATCTGATTTGTAAAATAAGATTGGTTATATCCGGATTCACGATTTGTTTCTATGTTAAACTCGGTCATGATTCGTTTGAAATCAATGATTTCGTTCAAAACCAATCGAGTTTATTTGCCTATTTTACAATAACCAATTATCACTTATGTCGATTCTAATCAAAGTCAAATTAATCTGGTTACGATTTTGTATGAGTTGATTCTCGTCCCTATTCGAATTGGTCCACCTGTCGCGTGAATCGTTTGATGTCATGATAGTTATAACAATTTTAAAACGATTCTGTGTTGATCGGATCGTATCTCCTGTTGTTGGAAAAACACAACATTTGCTTGTCATTTGTTGGATTGCATTACTTTTCGAATTGGATATGAAGCGTTTTTTTAAAACTGTTTGGTTCTGTCTACCCGATTACAATCGAAACAGAGTATGACTATTTCTCTATTCAGTTATTGAAATTTGATTCTATTGGATTGCAAATAATATAACATTTTCAAATGAAATGATTTGTTATTGGTTGATTAATTCAATTTGATTTCATTAAAAAGATTTGATTTGATTTTGATTCTGATTCTGTATATTATTTTAGACTAGCTACAGAATCAGATGATTCTGTAGCTAAGTCTGTAGAGTCAGATTTTTATTGTTTTGCTCATAAGATATCTCTCTAACTTGTTATTTTTGGTCCATTACAAGTCAATTCGAAATTGCATTGGATTTGATCAGCAGTTAGACGATATTTGGATATTTTGATTTCATTTTAGTTCCTAGTTTAGGTTATTTTGGGAATATCTTCCCAGATTATGTAAAGAGTTTGATATTATCCACAGGGAGGTTTTACCCTGTGGAAAGACTTATATATACTCATTATTTTTGTAATAACATGATCCTCATTCGTGGGAGAACAAGGATATGGAATTTTAATACAGACTGAGACATAATTTGATATTCTGCTACAGCTTTAGCTTTTCATGATATCAATATTTTGTTTTATGTTTATGTATCTATTTGCATCTGGTTAATGACTACTTTAGCTATCTTAGTCTTTTGCAAATGATATAATTTAATCAATACAATTCATATCTGATTTCTTCCAGTGCATAAGAAAACATAGCAATCGTTTAATTCAGTTGTGAATGACAGATTTCTCTTCTTCATAAGTTGAATTATTAAGTATAAGTTTTTGCATAACAGGTTTCCCTTATTGCAGAGATTTATAAATCATATAATTGTTATGATTTTTTATGTCTTGTTTGTCCTGTAAACTACTCAAAGAGCAGTGCAGCCTATCGTTTATGAAAAGCTTCTGGATCAACTGGTGCGAGTTTCCTTCCTCCGACCAGCTTCGAAGTCATCATACTAGGACCAATTTGGAGCGTTTCCAGGTCAGTTAGTCATATGTTTGTTTAATATATTATTAGTAGTTTAGTTAGATATATATGTGTGTTTAGTATATTAGATTGTTTAATTTCAGTAAGTTTTATTTCTTGTTTATAAAATTATAAAATCAAAAAAGAAATACCTTTCTCTGTCGTAGGACAGATTGCAAATGAGTTTTGCAGGTTTTATTCAAATCTGTATTTTTGTGAATATTGTATATTTTGTAGATAAGTTATATTACAGTTAGTAGTTAGTAAATAGTAGAGTAGTTTGTTTGTTTTATTTAGTTTAGATAGTTTAGTTTGTTTTTAGTTAGTTAGTTTTATTTAGTTTAGTTAGTTTAGTTTGTTTATAGTTAGTTTGTTTTATTTAGTTTAGTTAGTTTAGTTTATTTTTAGTTAGTTTGTTTTATTTAGTTTAGTTAGTTTAGTTTGTTTTATTTGTTTTAGTTAGATTAGTTTTCTCTTTGGTTTTCCTAGGACCTTAGAATGGCCAACGGAACCGTTAAACCCGTCAGGGTGGTTCATTCCAAACGGCTTGGGTTATTAGACAACCCCGGACCGGTTCCACTCTCTCAGTTGACGGACGGTCAATTTCTCCCGCCAACAAATGGCGCTAGAAGGAGGGCCTGAACTTAATTAATGG
>SNQJ01S0173319.1:0-20351 GCA_010110895.2 Picea sitchensis | reverse complement strand
GTCAGTAGCTGAAGTAGTTGAAAGTGCTCTTTAAGCAGAATATAATATGAGTTTAAACATAGGAATGAGATCAACTATTCCACAATAGTTTGGATTTGTGGGGTATGCCCCTAGGACCTTCTTTAGGGGAGGAAGCACTAGGCCACCTCCTTATGGTAATAGAGTTGCACCTAGAGTGGTTGCAACATGTATTTCAATGGCAACGAGTGCAACATCCCACTCATGACTAGTGGCACAGGCAAGTCCACGACCTTCTCAGGGAGCAGTTAGTAGGGGTAGGGGTTTCGGGGGAAGGAAATCTTTTCAAAGGCCTTCACAGAGTAATGTGCAGGTTCTACCTCATGTTACTTGTTGGGGGTGTGGAGGACCTCATTACTAGTGTGACTACCCAGAGTCACAATCAAGATTTGTGCATAGAGAATGAAAGGTCCCGATGGGACGAACGAGTAGTAGCCACCAGATTTATGCAATGGTTAATAACCTCTAGGTAGAACATCAAGCCAATGTGGTGGAGTCATCATGTACGTTAAATCATGTCAATGTTAAAATTTTATTTGATTATGGTGCTAGAAATAGTTTCATTTCACCATGTGCATTAGAAAAGTGTGGGTTGGCAGCCTATGAGCATGATTATTTTAAACAAGTTGAGATGGCTTCGGGGGGAAAAAAAGTGGTAGGACCTAGTGACGATAATTTCCTTGTAGACCTGGGAGTGTGTACTACTAGGTTGAAGGTGTGCGTCACTACCCTAGGGGCGTATGATCTAATCATTGGGGTGGACTGGTTAGAAGCTCATCAAGCTATGGTATATTTTTTCGCGAAGAGGGTGGTTTGTGAAGAAATACACCAGCATAATAATGGAGCAAATAATGCAATAACAATGAACACTTAGCTCAAATTTTCTCATTACCAAAGCATGGATTTATACAATGAGAGAAGATGTTACGAGAAATCATCTTCTCCTACAATCTCTCAACAATCTTCCCAATAATCTCTCCATGAATCTCTCAAGTATATTTCCTAACCTTAATTATACTTTCTAGACATAACAAATCACAATAATACTAAAAACAATTACATCTAGAATATGATAAATGAATCATTATTCCAACAGTTTGTGTAGATGATGAAGGAAGGTCAGTAGAGATCCATGGTATCCAAAGGAAAGTGTCTCTACGCTTTGTCTAAAAAATGAAGGTTAAACGTTGCATGAGGAAATGTTGTTGATTGTTTGTAGTGGAAGCAGTAAATGAAGGGAAGGGACCCTCTATAGATCAGTATCCAATTTTGTCGGAATTTAATGATGTTTTTCCAAAATAGTTGTTAGGGTTGCCTCCTGAGAGGGAACTTGATTTTACTATCGAGCTAAAACCTGGTGTGGAGCCAATTTCCAAGACACCGTATAGGATGGCAGCTCCATAACTTTATGAGTTGCAGATGCAGTTGAAGGAACTACTGGACTTAGGGTTGACAAGGCCCAGTGTTTCACCTTGGAGTGCACCAATAATATTTGTTAAGAAGAAGGATGGTTTTTTACAGCTATGTATAGATTACAGTGACTTGAACCGATCTACAATGAAGAATAGGTATCCAATACCACAGATATATGATCTATTTGATCAGATCAAAGGAGAAAGAGTTTTCTCAAAAATTGATTTGCAATGGGGATATCACCAGTTAAGGATTAATGAAGGCAATATTCCTAAAACTTCCTTTCGAACTCAGTTTGGACATTACACGTTTATTGTAGTGCCTTTTGGTTTGACCAATACACCAATAATATTCATGAGCCTCATGAATGGTGTATTCCGAAAGTACTTAGACCATTTTGTACAAGTCTTTCTAGATGATATCCTCATCTATTCCAAGAACGAAAGGAAACATAAGGAACACTTGTGAGTGGTGTTGTCTTGCCTTAAAGAGAACAAGTTGTATGGAAAGTTGTCAAAGTAATTTTTCTTCCAAAAATAGATTCACTATCTCGATCATATCATTTCGGGAGAAGGAATTTCTGTGGAACTTGAAAAGGTGAAGGCCATAATGGATTGGGCAGTGCCGAGAAATGTTCATGAGGTGAGAATCTTCATGGGGCTAGGTGGTTATTATCGAAGGTTTGTGGAAGGATTCTCGAAGATTGTGAAATCCATCACCACCATGCAACACAAGGGAGTCATGTATGAGTGGATAGATGAATGCGACATTGCATTCATCGAGATTAAGAGATTACTAACCAGTGGGACAATTCTACGAGTGTCGAATATGGAAAAATAATTCACAGTTTGCATGAATGCCTCGAAGCAAGGGTTGGGGGCCGTGATAATGCAAGATGGGGGAGTGATAGCGTATGCGTCAAGAAAGTTGAAGCAACATGATGAGCTTTATGCTACTCATGATTTAGAGTTGGCAGTTGTAATGCTAGCTTTGAATATTTAAAGGCACTATCTAGTGGGGTGAAACTTTGATCTTAAAATAGACCATGAAAGCTGAAAGCATCTCTTCACTCAAAGGGATCCCAATGATTGGCAGAGGTGTTGGTGTGAGTTTATGAGTGAGTACGATTTTGGGATTTCGTACATCAAGGGAGAGGAGAATGTGGTTGCAGATGTGCTAAGAAGAAGGCCATGCATCTTCTCCTTGGTTCCCTTAAAGGTTAATATGAGAGAGCAGGTGTTGGGGAAACTTCTTGGAGATAATTGGTTTTTAAATGTTACTTTATCCCTCCACGGAGGAAGATAGTTAGATTCAAATTTTGAAGGACATATCCTTGAAGTAGATGAATTGTTGAGATACCAGGGAAGGATGTACATCCCCGAGAGGGGATATTTGAAGCATCGTACTCAAGGAATCCCATAGAGAACTTTACTGTGCACATCCCGGTGTGAAGAAAATATATGCAAACATGAATAATCTTTTCTTCTGGGCAGGCATGAAGCATGATGTAGTCCATTTCATCGCTAAGTGTCTTGAGTGTCAGCAAGTAAAGGCTTATCATCACTGCCCAACAATTATTCTACAACTGCATGATGTTCCTATGTCCAAGTGGGAAGTCATTTCTATGGATTTGTTGTGGGATTTCCACTCACATCGCAGAGGCGCAATGCCATTCTTCTTATAGTTGATAATTTGACCAAGAGTGCTCATTTTATTCCATTTAGAGACACTTATGATGTCACAGATGTGGCACATGTTTTTATAAGTGAAGTTATACATATGCATGGGATACCCAAGAAGATCATTTCAGATAGGGACTCTCGATTTACCTCTAGGTTTTGGAAAAGTTTTCATTCATTATTAGGGGCTTAGTTGAACTTAAGCACAACGTATCATCTTGAAACAAATGGATAGACTGAAAGAGTAAATCAATTCATGGAAGATATGCTTAGGATGTATGTTATGGATAATCAAACCCATTGGGAGAAGTACCTACCTTTGGTAGAGTTCGCCTACAATAATAGTTTTCACAACTCAATCAAAATGCCACCCTATCAAGTTCTGTATGGAAGGCCATGCATGACAAAATTGAGTTGGGAAAGGTTAGAATATCGAGTGATAATAGGGCCATAATTGATTCAAGAGATGGAGGAGTAGGTGATTCATATTAGACAATGATTAAAGGAGGTGCATGATAGGCAAAAAAGTTATGCTAATGCACATAGGACTAACCGAAGTTATAAAGTGGGAGATCATGTTTTCATTCATATAAGGCCTAATAAGAGTACCAGTTTTGGAAAAGGGACAAAGTTGTCGCCTCGATTTATAAGACCGTTTAAAATTCAAGAGAGAATTGGACCCATTGCATATCGCCTCGTACTGCCATCCCACTTGCATAAAAATTATGATGTTTTTCATGTATATGTTCTACGACATTATGTTGCTGATGAATATCACAAACTAAATTGGAAGGAATTATAGGTCTCAGATGTGAGAACCATCATGGTCGAACCATTACGCATATAGGGTCGTAGGGTCCGACAACTCATGAACCGTTTGGTAGACCAAGTTAAGGTCCAATGGAACAAGTATATCCTAGGATCTACTACTTGGGAGGATGCAGAGACCTTACGACGAGATCATCCCTCACTTTTTTTGACCACAACCTCGGGACTGTGTTTCCCGAAGGATGGGTGTATGTAATGACCCATTTTGACTTAGAAAACTAGAATTTCTTATGGCCTAGCCGTATCTTTATTTGATTATGATATGTGGAACATTGATTACTTGACACTTTAAATTTTGGACATATGGATCTATGTGAATGTTTATCGTTATGTGATTTATGATGGAAATTATGCGACCTATTTCTAGCTTGAACATTTGAATTTGAAATATATTGGTACGTGGATACCGAGTTAATGATATGGTTAAATGCAATTACATGTTAATAATGTATGGATATGCATGAGTATGTGTTATAACTAGCCTGCAGATTAATGGGCTGTGAAATAGCCAAAGGATGATGATAATAAATGGTTTATGTCGTGAACATCAACCGAGAAACAATATGGTATGAATCATTATATGTTAAATTATATTGGTTCAAATGCATTGCTACGACATGTGTGCAAGTGTAGGTTTTTCAGGTAGCGCGACTTCCTGAAATTGAATATACCATAACAACATTCCTAGCAGCATAGTGCCACTGTATGGTCCATGATAGGGTGTAGACCCTAGTTCTATCAAGAGGGGTGGAGGCAATTCCCACCGTGTATCCTATGAAACCTGGAGTCATGGGAGGACAGTGTTAGGTCACGCTCCCCTAGACGTGTGATAATGACTGCCAGTTGCATGTTGGGGAAGCTTGGTCATGGTAGTTGACACTTCCTCTTACGAGTTCTATCTGGAGTTGGGTCAATATAGTTTACACTCTAGCAGAGGAAGGATAGGGAGAGAATATGAAATAGGTTAGGGACACAGGGTGTTAGAAGTAGTTGAGTGTGTGTGGGGCTTAAATATTTTAGCAGAAGTGTTTGGTTTTCTCTTGGTTCCTTAAAAAAAAATTAATTAAAAAAAATTCTTAACTAAATTACAATTATCTAGGTAAATGTTTCCTTGTGCTAAATTAATATAATTGAAGGATTCTACTAATATTGTAAATGGTTGAGTGATTCATTATGAAGTTAATTGCATTGTTGATTGGATTGGAAGCATACATGAATTGCATTAGATGTGTTAATTATTGTCATTAGTACACTCACGAGTTATGTATGTTCCAACTATGCATACATGCCTTGTGACTGTACACTAGTATTTATGAGTGTATTAAATTAATGATGTTTCTTATCTGATATAGATGTATGAATCATGTTATTATTATCCTTGTATTGTGAATTACCATAACTTCGGGACGAAGTTTCTTGAAGGGTGGGTGTATGTAACACCCAAAATGGATTAATTAATAATTATAATTAAGTGATGTAATTCAGGTCATTAATGTTTTAAGTTAGTTAAATAAGCGAAATCATTAATTTAATTAAGTCAAGTAGATTAGTTTACTCATTAATTAATTAATAGATTAAATTATGTAACAATGAATGAACTGATTATTATTTTATTACGTGTGATAGACAAGTTGGAGGGGATAAGGGTAGATGGGGAATTTAGAGAGTAGATAGGAATGGGGGAAGGAAGTCGAGGGAGACAAGTTATGTTAGATGGGATGATAAAGGAGGGAATTTTTTTCATTTGGAGGGGGTCGAGAGAGAAAGGGGCATAAATTCTTGGAGAAAGAAATTGATCTGAGGAAATTCTGGTTGCATATGAGTTGGTTGGTTATTGGGATTTTGGGCTTGGGGGCCAGGAAATCTGATTTCCTGGAGCTAGGGAGTCGAAGAGGCTCTATTCCTAGCTGACTGGGAGGAAAATATTTAGTTTTAGGAAGCCAGACAGTTCAAATAGTGAGCAACAGACAACAAGAAACAAGGGACAAACTTATTCTTCAAGAGGTATTTTTTTGCTAATTTGCTATTTTACTATAAAGGAAAGTTAAAGATATATATCTGTATATTGGAAATGTGTTAGGTGATTACATGAACTGTGTAAATTGACATTTTGAGATTTAACTGTTTAATCGCTAGAACTGAAACCTAAATTGGATTTACTATAATGCAAACATAAACATAAATTAGATACCATGAAACAAAATTTCAAAGTCACTTAGATTACAAATTTATTGTTTAAATTATGAAACCATGGCTAGGGATATTACATGTTGAGTGATGGCCATTTGAAATTTTTCTACCAATGGATAAAAATACACTAAATCTTTGTATATCTCACCCTTTTGGAATCAATTTCCTGCTTAATAAAATCCCCAATCAATCTAGTTTTCCCATTTGGGTTCTAATGTAAAATTTGTTGTGTTAATGGTTGGTTCTTAAATGTTTTCTTTGGTTGTTGAAAGTGAATTCCAACAACTCTCTATTCTCCTCCATCCATTATACTCAAATATTGAAAATCAATGGTTGATATCTCAGAGTCGTTTCACTTCTGTAGGAGGTTTCCAAATTTGTTTAACTGAGTCTAGTGGAGTGTTGGGTGTTTTTAGAAATGTCGAGCATTTTTCTTCTTTCATGGGTCATTCCCCTCTCCTTTGAGAAGTTCCTTTTTTTTTTTTCTATTCTTGGGTGAATTCGAGATTATCCTTGGTTTTCCAAGAGCCTATATGCATCCCCTGAACCAATTCTAATTCTCTGAAGCTGCACCAGTACCATACACGGTCGTACATGTCGTATGGACCTCCAATTGATCTTTGGGATAAACTCGGGGTGTGATAATTAAGTTATGGGATCTTGTATGTATTATCGATAGTTAGATTTGGCCTCATCTTTAATGAATGAAAACACTCCACTCTTTAAATCGATGCATGGTGAGCAATAACACTTACAACCATGCACTTGTTATCTACATTCAACCCGTCTCTCAATATTTATGATGGATTGTTGGAACACACGAATGCAGATAAACATGGAATTCCACTTCATTAATATGATACATATATAAATACATGAGCTTGACCTTTGGATTCATCTTCCAAGAGGTCGCTTGGACTCTAGATGACTGTTACACTCAATTGATATTTCATATTCCTTCACAAGTGAATAATACCATAAACCTAGTGAATTAGGATTCCAACATTACCCCCCTTAATCTGAAGGGGCGTATGTGAGTCCAAGAAGAAAGATGGAATCTAGAAGTGGACAACTGAAATCTCAAAGTGGACAACTGCTAATGGCTGAATGTGCTCTCTGAATCTAGTGGTTTTGGGATGACCGGAAACCAAATGGATAACAGAAAATGATGTCTTCTACTAAATGGTGGTGGTGGTTTAAGGAAGAACAAAAACCAATATGGTGGTTTACGTATGCCCACAAACTCTGGAACTTGGCTCTAGGGCTCAATAGTTCCTGAAACATTTTCTAAGTTGGATAGAAGCTAGAAGATGATGTATTCTACTAATTGTAAGTTCCTTCAAATGTTGTTTTAAAGATGACCATAAACTATTCTCTAGTAGGAGATGTAAGTCTTAAAATAATTGGAGGTTTAAGGAAAATGAAAAACGGTTGCCTAGAAGAATTTTTAAGTCTTCTACTAAGTGGTGGTGTAAGGAAGACCACAAACTAATATGGTGGTTTTGGATGACAACAAAGAAAATCACACTCACTTGTTACTGCTAGATTGATAGGACTTTCAAAATTGAAGCCTGACTGTCAGTCGCTAATGTTGTTCCCCCCTATCAAGTACAAGGTGAGAAGATGAAAATCCTTTCACTGCAATATGTTTCAATACTCAAGAATGAATTCTACGGTATGAGTAAGTTATATTCTTGACTGTTGATGACCATTTCCAAGAAGTCATCCACCTATAATGGTTCTTTATACTCTTGCATATCTCTTACATTTGGAACATCTATCTGAAATATGATTTCACTTTCCACATTGCTCACAAGGATGAATATCAAAGCATTGATCTTCCATGTGGCCAAATCACTAACAATGTTTGCATTTCAAAATATGCTTTTGAACTGGAGCAGGTGAATATGAACCTTCTTATAACAATCCAACACTCTTGAACTGGATTGGTTTGGTATAATTAGGAATATGAAAGGTGAATTCCTTTTCATATCCGATACCAATTATGTGCTTATTCTTCCTAATTTCTTCCCAAGGTTTGATGATTGGCTTGGAAAGAGAGAGATGAAATTCATCTGCACTTATATTTGAAGATGGCTCACTGAGTTTCTTTTGTAAGGGATGTTGATATGGATCATCATCATCATCATCTTTGAAAATAGGGTTGTTTTGAGCAATGACTAGTTCACAATGTCGAAGATTCTTTCATTCAAGTGCATCATTCAATTGCAGGGGCACCACAAACCACCATATCAAGTATATCATGCCTAGTCTAGAAGTTGCAAGCAACCTGTCGAATATCAAATTGACTGTAGAGTATTCTCCATGTTTTACTTCAATTCAACGACCATTTCAAATATTTTTAGATCTAAACATCCCAACAATGAAGAAAACTAAATCTCATTCAAATTCAAGATTGTTTTAGATTGTCATAAAATGAGCGCGGGTTCAAACCGAGGTGAGAGTATGTGCACACAAAGAGATAGAGCACATATGCCGAAGTTGGAGAGGGTTCCTCCACATGTTTGAACAACATAAATGATCCTGGAACATATGACAAACATACTAATGTAGACAGAGATGAGGAAGGAAGAGTAACGTTGATTCTCAGAGGGAATAATAACCATAGGTGCAAATGGCAGACTTACTCTGACTAGTAGAGTAACGCACAAAGACATTTCTGTAGACTACGTAGAAAATATAACAACCAGAAGAGTAGGGATAGACCTTAGGGAACATGCACATGAGAATAATTCCCATGGAACACTACCATTTCTCAATGCAGGCCTTAAGAACTAAGGCACTCTGATACCATTGTTGGAACACAATGAATGTAGATAAAAGTGGAATGCCATTTCATTAATATGATGCATATATAAATACACGAGCTTGACCTAATTTGGATTCATCTTCCAAGAGGTCGCTTGGACTCATGATGACCATTACACTCACTTGACATTTCATATTCCTTCACAATTGACTAATACCGTAACCTTAGCGGATAAGGTTTCCAACATGGATAAGCTACAACACTGAGTTTTATTGTTAATGCACTACCAGAACTTGTGTGTTGGACTACCACAACCTGATTTTTTTATTGGTTTGAATGTTGGGTGTAAACCATTGTTTGGTATATTATTGGTTTTTGATCTATTGCTTGTATGAGCATATTAAGTTATATATTTCATATTTTATGGTTATCAATAGTTTGTGCATCTTGTTTATTACTTCAGGATGTGATGAGTGGAAAAAAGTGTTGGGATTATAGTGCTAGGTTTCCATATATAATGTATGGAGTTTGTATTTAATTGGTTATAATGAGAAACAAAGTAGATATTGGAAATCAAATCTAAACAGAGCACAAGAAGCTTGAACTTAGCATGTTGAAAATTGCAAAGATATTAAAATTTAAATTTGATATTAAGCATCCTTGTTGACAAAACAAACGGGCCATAGGCCTATCATTTACATATCAAAAAATGATGCAATGTATGTAGTTTTACAACCTCCCCTACAATGGTGCCAAAAGGTGTCGGGCCAAATAATTGCAACAAGGATGTTGAACTCCTTAGCTGTAACTTTAGATTGTCAACCTAGGAATGCTCTTATTTGATGAGGTACTATGAACTATGTGTACAAACTCCATAAAGACAAATATCTACTTAGAAATGAGACATGTTAACTCTAAGAAAGCAAGGGCTACTTTATCAACAAGAAGGTTGAAATGTAAAGATAAGGAATGAAATGAAAGCTGAAATTGACATGTTGCAGATTGAATGAATTGAAGGAGTTTCAAAACAAAATTGAAAGCACCTAATGATTTAATGATCTTTATTAACTTGACATGACTTAGACATAAAATAAAGTGTTTCAAACCCAAAGTTGATCTAACTAAATTGTTTTTCTATAAGGCTGAAAGGAAACCACTACAAATCTAATTCTAATTCAATTGACCAACTATAAATATGAATCAAGGTACTACAAAACATAGTTATTTATACTTGAATTGACCTACTACAAAGATGAATAAAAACTAATGCAAAAAAGAGCTAATAGTACCTCCTCATCGATGATATGAAACAACTATTCTTACTTGAAATGATATGTTGAAAACTACTACATGAATTGAAGGTCACTTATAAAAAATGCTGCATAATATAAAATAGTAACAAGATGAGCTAAAGACAATTGAAAGAAATGAAATATAACAACACACAAAGGTTCCTTGTTCAACCTTCAGAGGGTCCTACCCAAGGCTTCTACAAGGAACCTATAAGACTATCAAAAGAAAGAGATTTGAAAATAAACTTTCTGAATTAAGATATCAATCCATAACAACAATTCATTCTCCACAATCTCAATTCTCAAAATAGAAAGACTAAACTAAGGATAGGATCTAAATCCTATTTATATAAACACACTGAATCAATCATCCCTTCAATCAATCCTTGATTGAAGATATCCTATCCTCGAGGTCTTTATAATCAAGGACCTATGTTTTAGGGGTCAAATCCCCTTCTATATTGACCCTCCTTAGTTATAGATTCAAATTGATATGGTGCTAGATTTGGGGTCTTAGTTCATTGAAGGCTTGGCATGTCTTGGAGATTGAAGAGGGGACATAATCCCCATTTTATCTCATGTAGATGTTTTTGAAGAATCCCCTTGAAATTTGACCTACTTGAGAAATGGTTTAGTACATCTTTAAACATTCATGAAATCATTAAAACCATAACTAAACTAATATAAATCACACAATCAATCATCCAAATCATCTCATTAATATTCAATTTCACAAAACCCAATATATTTTTATTAATCATAGTCAAAATAGGTCTTATGGAGTACAAATATCACAACATCTAAAAAATGGACCTCAAGATACATCAATTGGGAGGCCCATCAGAGACTGCAAGTATTGGACAATTTTTTTTTCTTTATCTTTCTCTTTTTGAAGATGTGATGTAGATGGAAAAGGAAAAAATAAGGGAAAATCATAGGGAGCCAAAGGATGAAAATCAATATGTACCTCAAAGGGATAATGACCTGTGGAGGAGTGAATTGTCCAGTTATATGCATGATCAATGTGGGTAAGAATCAAATCCCACTTGGCCAGATAAGTGTGATGATAGATGTGAATACTTTCCACCAATCTACAATTAACCACTTCATTTCGATAATTATTTTGTGGATGAAAGGTGGTTGAAAATTTAAGAGAAGTTCCTAATATTTTCCAAAGGGAATGCCAAAAATGGCCTACAAAATGTGATTTATGATCAAACACAATATTGATGGGAAGAACCAAGGATCACCGACAAAATTGGTTTTGCAACAAGGAATAAACTTATCCATCTTACTAAATCTATCAACAACCAAAAAAATGTGATCATGGCAGTGAATAGTGATGGGAAAGCCACTAACAAGATCCAGGGAAATGCTTTACCAAGGGCTGGAAGGAATGGGTAAAGAGAAACTCAAACCAAGATTCTTGTTAGCTGGTTTTGAGTGACAACAAACTACACAATGCCTCAAGAAATGAAGAACATATCACTACATGTGAGGCAAGTAGAAGAAGAACTAAATATGTTGAAGAGTATTTTTCTCGTGAAAGTGACCACTTCATAGAGTAAAATGTTCCTCTTTGAGAATAGAGGAGCATGTTGAGTTGTTATATCCCTTGCAATGAAAGAAGAATCAACCAACTGGCTAATTGAGGTGGATTGACTGGGTGAATGTTTGATTAGACATATAAGTCAAGTCGATGGTTAAGTCAAAGGTTTAAGTGATCGAGTGTAAGGTCGATAGGTCAACCAAAAGGAGGTTGAGTGGTAGCTGACTGAAGACCGACTAAAGGTCGACTGGTTCGTAGCCGACTGAAGTTCGACTAACAGTCAATTGTAATAGAATCTTGAGATTAGTAGGATTGTAGCCAATTGTCTACATGGATTTGTAATTATTTTTGGGTGCCATGAATTAGGGTTTTCCATGCACTAAAGCCTATAAATATGGCAAGTTGTAATTTTAATAAGTTGATGTTGCTAGTAGTAGCTTTTTCATGTAGATGTAGGCCGAATTGGCTGCAGGGTTGTTCTTGTGTAAAGCAAGAGAGTAGGATGGCGATTGTGTCTTAGGTGTAGACCAAGGTTAGTCATGTAACTATTTATTTTATGGATGAATAAGAAAACAAGAGAGAAAGAGATGCTCAAGGAATGCTCATTTTCCTGGTTAAGGGTTTCTAGAGTGCAATATATGTGTATTGTGTGTGATTGTGATTGATTAATTCTACTTTAATTATATATTCTCTTTCCCGATTGGTTTAGCATGAGTGTTATTTCTCTACAAGTGGCATTAGAGCGTATCAGAGCAGCTCTGATACAAGTGGTATCAGAGCTTGTTTTTTTCTATGAACAAGATGTATCAAGGTTAATAAGATATTGGATTTGATCTAAACCTAGGTCCAGTGGGAGTTGTAAGACAATGATCTTTAATTTTTTCTTAAAATAAATGACAAGCAGTTTGAGGATAAAGATCGAAAAATTTAATGGCCAGGATTTTGAGTTGTGGAAGCTTAAAATGGAAGATCTCCTTGTAGATCGAGAACAATGGGTAGTTGTGAGTCTTGGAACAATTACTATGGGTATGTTGAAGGAATAATGGGAGAAACTTGATAGGAGGGCAAGGATTACATTTATATTTGTTTTTTGAAAATTCGGCGTTGTTGAATGTCTCAAGCGAAGACATGACAAAGAAACTATGGGACAAGTTGGGAATCTTGTATCAATCATGATCCTTGGCAAACAAGTTGTTTCTTCAAAAGAAACTGTATCTTTCTGAGGATGACTGTTGGGAGATTAGTAATAGAGCATATGAATGCATTCAATATTGTAATAAGTCAATTGTTTTCTATGGAAATTTAGATCACCGAGGAGGAGAAATGTATAAGTTTGTTGTGTTCATTTCCATATTCATGGGATAACTTAGTTGTGGATATTATGAAGAATTTGGCCACATTAATTCTTGAAGACATGGCTGCATCTCTATTGTCATAGGAAATGAGGTAGAAGAACATGGAAGGATCGACCAAGGATGTTTTGATGGTGAGAGGTCAACTGATCGACATAGGTAAAGTCAAATTATCTGGTAGAAAATCAAAGTCGAAGGGTAGATCCAAATCCTCGGTTTAATCAATGAGAAGATGTTGGAAATGTAGTAAAGTTGGGCATTACAAGAGAGACCGCAAGTCAACAGTGATTGTGATTAGTCCAAGATCTGATAAGAAGCATTCAACTGAGAGAAATAATACTCCATACAAAGGAGAAGACATGTATCTAGGGTCAACTAGTACACAGTCAGATCATGACATTTGGTTGATAGAATTAGGTGCATCTTTTCGTTTGACACCTCACTGGGAATGGTTCTATGAATATGAGAGATATGAAGGAAAATATGTGTTCTTGGGGAAAAAATTGACAACCTAAATTGTTGGATGAGGAAGAGTCCGACTAATGCTATACAATGGGAGGAGTATAACTCTTCTAGGTGTGATATATATTATGGGTTTGGCAAGAAATATGATATCTGTCAAAAAAATGAGTGATGCAGGTGTGCACACTTTATTTCAGAAGGATATGTACAAAATGGTCAAGGGAGTGATGGTATTAATGAGAGGATTTTGGATTGGAACCCTATTATTACAAGTTGTTAGGGAGTGTCGACTTGACTGGATGCAACACCATTGTTGTTTCTGATGTCGAATCGACTGCAACTTGACTCGACTCAAATTGGGTTGACTCAACTCCAACCAAATTGATTGTCCTTCATCAAGTCGACCTGACCATGCTATGGAACCAAAGGATGGAACATATTGGCGAAAAAGGACTTTGAGCTATGCACATCAAAGGTATGGAAGAATGTTTTCCTAATTGTAATTTAGAAGTTGATTTATGTGAACATTGCATCTATATAAAAAAGAATCATGTTAGATTCCCATCTGGATAAACAAGGGCAAAAGGGATTATGGAATTGATACATAGTGATGTTTTTGGGCATATACCAGTCCCTTCACTAGGAATATCTCTATATTATGTTTACTTCATAGATTATTTCTCCAGGAAGACATGGCTATATTTCCTGAGGAAAAAATCAGAGGTTTTCAAGAAGTTCAAAGAGTTTAAATATCTTGTGGAAAACTAGACGGATAAGAAGATCAAGGTGTTGAGAACTAACAATGGAGGTGAGTTTTGTGGCAAGAATTTTGAGCAGTTTTGAAAGCAATGTATCATAGTATGCCAAAATAAAAAACCATATACCCCACACCAAAATGGATTTTCTGAAAGAATGAACATAACATTGATGAAAAAGACAAGGAGCATGCTCAGTGGTGCCGAGCCCACACAAGAATTTTGGGCAGAGGCAGTCAATACTGAAAAATATTCAGTAAATAGGTCTCCTTCATCACCGCTAGTCAAATCGAATCCACATGAGGTATGGTTTGGTAATAATCCTTCACTTTCACATGTCAAAGTCTTTGGTTGTGATGCATTTGTGTATGTTCCCAAGGAAAAGAGGAACATACTGGACAATAAGGAAATCAAGTGTATTTTCATCGACTACAAGGATTGAATGAAAGGATATAAGCTATGGATTCTGGTGTTGATAAAAGTAGTGTATAGTTGAGATGTGGTCTTCAAGGAAGTCATATGAAATTATAGGAATGAAGAAGATCAAATGGAGAAAGAACCAGATGAGATGGTGTTTGAGATAAGGAATGAAGAACATGATTCACATGAGTCGTATGAATCAAATGAAGAGGTGGAACAACCGACTCTAGTTATAAGGAGGTTTGAATGAGTAAGGAAACCATATGAGAGGTACAATCCACATGATTTTAGTTTTGTAATTTGTGTTATCTTCCATCAACGATGATCCCAAGTCGGCCAGGGAGGAAGTCAACTTGACATAGGGTAAACTATGGAAGGAGGCCATGGTCGAAGAAATGGAATCCTTTCAGAAGAATGAGACATAAGATTTGGTCGAGTTGCCTAATATTAGGAAACCCACCGGTAGCAAGTGGATGTTCAAGAAAAAATTGAATGCAATAGGTCAAGTAGAGAAGTTCAAAGATCGACTGGTAGAAAAAGGATATTCCCAAGTTGAAGGAGTCAACTTCAGTGAGATGTTCTCTCCTATTGCAAAATTAACTTCCATTAGTAATGTCTCTGGATGAAACATTTGATATTGATATAGAGAAAATGGATGTGAAGACAATGTTCCTACATGGGGATCTAGAAGAATAAATCTACATGAAAGAGCTTGAAGGATTTGCAATAAAGGGAAATAAAGAATTGGTATGCAAATTTAAGAGACCCCTTTATGGTATAAATATATCACCAAGGATGTGGTACAATTTTTTTGACACATATATCCTTAGTTTGGGATTTGTGAGAAGCAAGGATGATCACTGTGTATATTCTAAGGAAGAAGGCGATTGTTTCATATATGTAACATTGTATGTCAATGACATCCTGCTGGTTGAAAATAACATGGATGCCATAAAGGAAGTGAAGATGCAACTATACTCCAATTTCGGCATTAAGGAACTTGGTGAAACTAATTTCAATCTGGGAATGGAAATCAAGAGAGATTGGGTAGTTAAAAAACTTTGATAAATTAGAGAAAGTACATTGAAACAATCTTGAAGTGTTTCAACATGCATGATTAAAAATTGATTAAGGTACCAATTCTTGTGGGACAAAAACTAACTGTTGAACAATTTCCAAAAACACGGGAAGAGATAGAGGACATGGAACATGTTCCCTATGCTAGTGTTGTTGGTTGTTTCATGTATATTATGGTCAACACTCGAACATATATTTCTCATGCAGTGGGAGTATTGAGTAGGTACATGTCAAAACCTGAGAAAGAGAACTAGACTACTTTTAAGAGAGTGTTCAGGTACTTGCATGACACAACATAATATGCAATCTTTTACCAAGGGAAAATTGAAAATGACAGGGAAGTAATTGTACATGGCTTTTTCAACGCTGGTTGGGATGGAGTTCTAGAGAAATGAAGGTCAAATAGTGGATATGTGTTAAAGATGTTCGATAGAGCAATCAACTAGATGAGTAAGTGATGACTAGTAGTAGCTTTGTTGAAAACATAAGATCAATACATGACAAACACTCATGTAAGAAAATAATAAGTATGACTGCATCGAATGCGCTTAAGGATTGGGTTTGAGAAGAAAGGTATGAATATAAATTGTGATAGTCAAAGTGCAATTTTCTTGGCAAAGAACCCATCTTACCGTTCCAGGATGAAGCATATTGATGTAGAATACCATTTAATGAGATACATGGTGGAAAGTAAGAAGGTGTTGCTAGAGAAAGTAGACACTTTGGAAAACATAACAGAATCTTTGACCAAGTTTGTGAGTGTTGTGAATTTCTCTTGGTGTAGAGAGGCATTAATGGGCATTGTTTCCCTGGGTCAGTGAATAGAAGTTCAGGTTCTCTTGTCTCATCAAAGAAGACAACAAGTGGGTGAATGCTGGGTTGTTATATTATTTTCAGTGAAAGAACAATCAACTGACTGGATAGTTGAGGTGGATCGACTGGGTGAATGTTTGACTGGAGATATAAGTTGATTCAATGGTTAAGTCAAAGGTTGAAGTGATCAACTGTAAGGTCAAAAGGTAAACCGATAGGAGGTCTAGTGGAAATCGACCGAAGACCAACTAAAGGTTGATTGGTTCATAATCGACTGGTAGTCGACTGTAACAAAATCCTGAGATTCATAGGATTGCAACCAATCATCTGCATGGATCTATAACCATTTTTTGGCACCATGAATTAGGGTTTTTCATGTAGTAAAGCCTATAAATATGGCGTGTTGTAATTGTAATAAGTGGATGTTGCTAGTAGTGGCTTGGTCATGTAGATGTAAGCCAAATTGAATGCAATGTTGTTCTTGTGTAAAGAAAGAGAGTAGGATGACGATTGTGTCTTAGGTATAGACCAATTTTAGTCATGTAACTCTCTATTCTATGAATGAATACAATAAAAAGAGAGCAAGAGATGCTCGAGGAATGTCGGTTTTACCAGTTAAGGGTTTCCAGGGTAAACTCTTTGTATACTCTATGTGATTGTCATTGATTAATTCCAATTTAATTATGTCTTCCCTTTCCTGGTTGGTTTGGTGTGAGTGCTATTTCTCTACAAAGAGGTGATCATGGGGTACATACAACATGTCAAACTTGTACACTAATCCTTCCTTGATATGAAAATATTGCAAAGGAACTAACTTTTGGAGAGGTTGGATGTTGGAGACTCTTATAAATGTGACTAAAATTTGGATCATCTAGATAAAGTGCAAACCAAGTTTGAAATCCCAAATGTGAAGTGGTGACAACTATTAAGTCATGAAAGAAAGGAGGCCAACTCAAACAATCAACCACCTTATTTGTGTTTCCATTTTTGTACTTGATAAGGAAACAAAATTGCTACAAATAAGATGCCCATTTCATATGCCAAGCTTCTTCAATTTGTTTTGATATTTAAAAAATTGTAAAGGTAAGGGATCGATATGAAAAAATGTTTCTTTGCCCTTCAGATAGTGTTTCCAATATTTGATAGCTTGAACTAATGCATACAAGTCTTTATCATAAGTGAAGTAGTTTATTTTGTCTTAGAAAAATGTCTCTGAATAATAAGCCATTGGATGACCATTTTGCATCCAAACTGCTCCATGTGCAAATTGTGAAGCATCAATCTCAATTTCAAAATTCTACGATGGATTGGGAAAAACAAGTATAGGTGCAAAATGAAATTTTACTTTCAATACATTGAAAACATGAGAAAGATCTTCTGTCCACTTGAAAACAACATTATTCTTTGTCAACTAATGTAAAGGCAAGGTGATTTTTGAAAAACCATAGATGTATTTGTAATAGAAGTTAGAAATAACAAGAAAACTCTTTAACTCTGTCATACTAGAAGGAATAAGCTAATTGCATAGAGCTTCAACCTTAGTAGGATTGACCTTAATTCTATATGCATAGATGATAAAACCAAGATAAGAGAATGCAATTTGAGAAAAATAACACTTAGAGATATTAGAATAGAGTTGATTTTGTTGAAGTAGGTGAAGAAGCCATTCTAAGTGTTGGATATGTGTCTTCTAAGTGTGAGAGAAAACAATAATATCATCTAAATAGACTATAATAAATTTATCAATACAATCTCTGAAAATATTATTCATTAATATCATAAAGGTAGTTGGGGCATTGATGAGCCCAAAATGAATCACAAGCCATTCAAAATCACTCATTTTGGTTTTAAAAGTTGTTTTCCAAGTATCTTTTGCTTGAACCATGACCTAATGATATCCACTTTTAAAATCAGTTTTGGTGAAAACTTGGGCACCTTGAAGTTGATCAATCAAGTCATGAATGTGAGGAAGTGGATATTGTTTTTTTATGGTGATTTTATTTAATGCCCTAAAATCAATACAAAGATGTCAAGTCCCATATTTCTTAAGACTTACAAACACGATTGGTGATGCACAAGGGGAGATTATAGGATTAATGAAACCTTTAGTCAGTAGATCCTAAATTTACCTTTTAATTTCATCGCTTTGAATCTTTGGAGTGTGATACAAAATTTCATTGGGAAGAGAGACCCTAGGAAGAATATCAGTTGTATGATTGATTTCTCTATGTGGACCAAGTGCTGTAGATTCTCAAAGAACATTTGAATATGTTTGAAAAACATGATTAAGATCTACACGTGGTGTATAAATTGTGATATTTTCTTTCCTTTCATGATATTAAGGCCTTAAGAAAATTAATGCTAGCGATGTTTCTCAATTCACTGTTTTATGTGCTTGGTTGCAAGTGAGTACCAAATTAGTTGTTTTTGATGTGCTTCTAATTAGATACTTTTTAGTGCTTCTGTAGGTTCTTGGAGAATATTTGAATAGGTTTGCAAAATATGATTAAGATCTACATGTTGTGTAGAAATTGTGATATTTGCTTTCCTTTCATGAGATTAAGGACTTGAGAAAATTAATGCTAGTGATGTTTCTTAATTAACTGTTTTATGTGCCTGGTTGCAAGTGGGTACCAAATTAGTTGTTTTTGACATGCTTCTAATTAGGTACTTTTTAGTGTATTTTTTCAACATATACATATTGTTATATGCATCGTAGGAAGATTTTATATCATATTGGTAGGGCTTACCAAGGAACAAACCACAACAATTCATCTTAGTCACATCACATGTGATATTATCCACAAACTTATGATCAAAAGAAAATAACACATTGCATGTGTGCATGATCAGTGTAGATGAACCATTATCCTTCCATCCAAGTGCATATGGATGAGTATGATGGTCCATTATCCAGTGAAATTTGTCAACAATGGCCTTCATAATCATATTTGTTTGCAATCCATTGTCGATTATAAATCCACTAAAAAAACATGTGTGAGGTAGGCACAAGTGAAAAAAATAGTGCATCAAAGTAACCTTATTGAGTTGGACTTTCGACTCTTCATAATTCATATAATCACTGCAGGTCTCATAGGATATTAGCTCCTTGTTCTTGAGACGATACAAGAAAATATTTATTCTTTAGTCTAAAGCTTTTAGATTTGTCATGTCATTTTTGTTTACAATAATTTTAGAATTTTCCATTTTTCTTGACATCAAAAGAAGATGAAGAAGAATGATTACATGTCATGATAAGAGGTGTGGGATTTGTGTATTTTTTTTTCAGTGCTTGTTGAAAGAGGATGAGCATTGTTTAATTCTTCACTTTTCATATTGGTATGGATTACCAAGCAACAAAACACAACAATCCATCTTAGTCACATCATAGGTGACCTTATCTACAAACTTAGGATCAAAAGCAAATAACACAGTGCATGTGTGCATGATTTGTGTATATGAACCATTATCCTTCCATCCAAGTGCACATGAATGAGTATGAGGGTCCATTATCAAGTGAAAATTTTCAACAATGGCCTTCACAATCATATTTTTTTGCAATCCACTATCGATTATAAATATACTAAAAAAACATGTGTGAGGTAGGCACAAGTGAAAAAAATAGTGCATCAAAGTAACCTTATTGAGTTGGATTTTCAACTCTTAATAAGTCATATAATCACTGCAGGTCTTGTAGGATCATCATTAGCTCCTTGTTATTGAGATGATACAA
>SNQJ01S0173318.1:0-16492 GCA_010110895.2 Picea sitchensis | reverse complement strand
TGATGAACGAGGCTCCCACTGCTGCTGATGGCATCCTTCATTGGCAAGCAATCCAGAACCGGTGTTTTGTTGAGTGGAGGGAGTTCAATATGCGGTTTGATGGTGCAGAAAAAGAGTACCAGCTCAGAGGAATTGGAGGGAATACTTAACATGTACATAACTGAAAATTGAATTTTGGGTTGGGTTATGTAACTTATTATTAGCCAAATAAAAAATAATTAATTTTAATGTATTCAATGACTTCATCATTACTAAAACTCTGGTTTTATGATTCTAGTTTATATTTTGTATATGATGCACTCTGGATTCTAGTTTCTATTTTGTATATGATGCATTGCTAATTTCATAACATGGTATTAGCGCTGTACCTAACCCTATGAGCTTGCTAACATTGGAGTATAGAAGTTGTATAGTAGTAGCTTGTAAAAGAATCCATGTTAAGCAAGTTGTGGTTCAAGAAAAGATTTAATAAAAAAGGACAAAGTCATTGATCAATTGCTAAGGACAAAAGCAACCATATTGTATCTTATTTTAGGAAAGTTGTTTGTTGGGTGTATTAGTTGAAGGGAGCTATTGTTCTAATTAGTCGTATGTTGGTTGTATCACTCGAAGGGAGTTGTGGTCTAGCTCAAGAGAGACAACCACCCATTGTTGAATTCGGGCCGTAAACAAAAGACAACCACAAGTTAAATTTGCCAATACCACCATTTCTATATCAAATTGTTGAGGTCTGTATCAGATCACGTGATCTAACCCTAGTATATCCGCCATTCTATATCAAATCGTTGAGGTTTGTATCAAATCACGTGACCTAACCCAAGTATATTCGTGATAAAGAGTAGAAGTATTAAAGCAAACAATAGAGATATACCCTTGACAGAGAGACAACGCATTCACAAATTCAGAATTACATCATGTCAATCTAGACAAATCTTGTAAAGAAATCTAGGAGGAATTACAAAAGTTGTTTGGTGCAAAAGCGGTAAATGCAATTTCTTTTATTAAGTACAACTCTTTAGATTTAAAATGGATATTGAAACTAATATATCCAACTATAATGAGTTGAGGTTGCTTATAAAACAATGAGCCAAAGTTGATGCAAAAGTAGAAGAAGAAGATATAAAAGCTATATTATTAAATGGTTTACCTTCAACTTACAACAATGAAATCTTTACATTAAGTCAGTTACCTTCACAATCTTTAGATGATATAATATCATCACCTTGGCTGAAGATGAAAGGGTAAATGAAAGGTCAAATGAAGGGATAAAAGAAAGAGATTCAAAAAGTGCTCTCCATCAAGAGAATGCATTTCTTACTAAAAATCGAATGAGCATAAAAATAGGGAAACAAATTGTCAAAGGACTTGAGTGTTATTATTGCAGAAAAATAGGTCATACAACATGGAATTGTAAACTTCGAGCCATTGAAGGGAAGGTCAAAGACAAAGGAAAACATAATATAGCCTCGACAATGGAAAATTTCATAATGGAAGAATCATCCGAGCTTGAATATGAAGTTGAGATATGTGACAATGGAATAGAGGGGCATTACTTGTTTTGAATAGTCGAATCTTTGATACAAGGAGTCAAAGAAGGTTTAATTCAATATGGATTTTTGTCTAAAAAATTCGGTAATTTGAGAGTTCCAACAATTTGAGAGTCTGGGAATTTGAAGAATTTGGGAACTCGAGAATTTAGGATATTTTGGGAGTATGGAAATTTGAGGAATTTAGAATCTTAAGAATTTAGAAGATTTGAAAATTCAGGAATTCCACCCTTATGAGGGTGATGAGACAACATGATGGAGTACCTGCAAGATTTCAGATCTAAAGAGGAGAGAAGTTGCTTACAATTTTTTTTCTTTTTTGTTAGTTAGAAATTGTAGCGTTAAGATGGTAGAAACGAGGTTCATTGTACCAACATTTTTTCATGATTGTACCAACAAACTCCAAAGTATTCAAATGCACATAGAAATGCAAATGTGCTCAACTTTTAATAGGGTTGTTGGAGTGTAATGCTTTATTATCCCTAATGTTATGAAATGTAATAAATCCACCTTACACAAGTTGCCTTGATATTTAATTACGATAGGCATTAGGTTAATTGATTAAGAAAAGGTGGTTAACTTACGCCACTCCCTACTAGCCAAATAAAAGAGGATTGGTGTCAATGTATTTGATGACTCTATCATTAATAAAATTCTCATTTTATGTATATAGTTTTCAAGGCATAATGTCGATCAACAACAAGGCTCAAAGCTAATAAGATAATATACTCGTTAAGAGTTCAACATGTCACTTGTGGGAATTGAACCTAGATGGGAAGGATAACAATCATTCCTCCCAACCAATCGAGCTAAACCCAATTAACTTCTATGACATAAATATACTTTTATAGTTGCAAACAATTAAACATGTTAAACATTTATATTGATTTTAATTTGACTTAACAATCATCTTAATTTTTTACTTAATAATCTTACGATTTATTTTATTAGTTGATTGGCTTTCAAAAAATAAAATAAAATAAAATCTCTTCGTAGTAGTGCCTTCTACTAACCAAGGAAAATAAAATTTTAGGGGTTTGTAATTTTCAATGGATGAATTATTTGTATAGAAGGGGTTTACTATTTTTAACCCACCATTTATTAAAAAAAATTATCTAGAAAATAGTTAGACCCATTGTATTTATGAAGGAGGGAAGAGAAAAACCATCATTTTATTTATGAGGGAGGGAAGAGAAAAACCATTTTTGCCCTCTGAAATTCGAATTGAACCCTTTATTCACCCAAGATTTCCAGGAAGGGAGGTTTTGGGAGCTATTTTGCCATTTATCATTCTTGTAAATTGAATTTATAGTTGCATTCGTTCCCAATTTGTGGTATTGGGAAATTTTTAATCAAAGAAATCACTCACAATGTCACAGTCCATGACATTCTGTGATTACAGAGCAATGTACGTCGCATTATCTTTGCTTTTTATTGTTGAGATGAGTCTCAAACGTTGTAATTTCCAAGGTAGGTATACTCCTCCACCTCTATGCACACGACGCTGGAACGAGAAGAAATGTGGGTTGGATCAGACTGTTTTTTCCCTTCGTGAAATAGGGAGGTGTCTCAAGCAAGCTATGGATCCAAAAAAGGATCGGGCGAAATGAGAGTGTTTTTTGCCATCCCATGTTAACGATAGCTCCCTAGATTGAAGTTCCCAAAAGGTGAGTGCTTTTACCTAGTGATCACATTCTCAAGGTTGGTAGGTTTTTTCCTTGTTCTGAAAGTTGTTATTCCACTTCTTTGAGATAGAGATTCAATAGGTGAAATGTCCCGAATTATTGTTGTCTCTACCGGATTGATCTTCTTTGGAAGGGACTATATTCTTATGCTAAAATTAAACCATCTATTGCATTCCCCAGAAAACATAAACATAAACTCAACTTCCTTACAATATGCATTCATCTTCATTTTCATATGCACACTGGAGAACATGAGAATGAAATATGTTTCGAGGAGGCCCTTAAGGCTCTTCTTCCCTTGGGCTTTGACAAGAAGTTCATCCTAAGTACCATGCAACATCTTCTTGAAGTAATTTTTTTATGGATTTTGGGATTTTGGGGTGTGGGTTTGTTTTAAAGGACTACTGAATTTGTGCTTGGATGTAATGAGTAGGTATATGTTGACGAGCTGGATTGGAAATTTATCCAAGACTCCTACAAAGTCGTTATTCAAAGGATTTTGGAAGGAGAGAACAATGACCCTCACAAGGTTAGTATTAGTTCCATGTGCTGAAAATATTCCGTGTTTTAACTTTTTCTTTGTAAGTATACATCTCTTTCCTATGCAATTTCTCCTAAAAAAATATGTGTGTTGCTGGTTTATTATAATATCGGATTTTCTAACTAGATATTGCTTTAAAGGACAACGAACTTCTTTATCTTTTGAAATCATATTAATCTTTATTTATGGAAATAAGGAAATGCTTTCTAGTTTTTAAAATTTTTAATTTTGAAGTTGGAACAAATGCATTTTATATTTCAAGAATGGACAAAATAGAATCAATCATACAATCATACATTTTTTGGGAAAATTATAAGGGCATGCTCACTCCCCTTCTCTATGGAAGGGAAGAGAGGGAGCTTGTTTGCATTAGCTCCAACTTCAAGAGAGTCAATATCTTTCTAAACATTCCTATCCCAGCTACAGAGTCCAGACGCAATAGTGGTTGGGATTAGGGGGAAGTCTTGACGATTTTGGTGGAATAGATACCCCACTCCCAACAACTTAGCCTAAGAGTGACCAAATCGAATTGTGCTAATGGACCATAATGGTAGATTTGGGTACATTAGCTTCAATCATGATAAGAGGAATCTTATTAAAAGAAAAAGCCCCTTCCACCAAAGGGGAGCAATGGACATAGTGATATTCTGCTACAACCCACTTGTTAGAGTATTTGGCCAAATTATAAGACCATGTTCGTTCCTTTTCCCTAAGGAAATGAGGAGAATGAACATGTCTTCTTTGTCTCCAACTTCAAGAGAGTCAATATCTTTTTTGAACATTCATATCCCAACTACAAACTGCACTCAGATTTGAACATAGCGATTTCCCTAGATGAAGTAGCGGATTTTTCCATTGAATGTACTCGACAACACCTTCCCTCTAAAATAGATATGCCCGTGAATCTTATAGTATCCAATTTGGCTCTTCTTTCTAGGCTAATAATCTAGTCATCTTCAAATATAACCCCCTTCCACTAGAGGGAGCAACGGACAAAGAGTGATATTCTACTACAACCCACTTGTCAAGATATTAACAAACTGGTTATGAGTTTTTAATCTATTGCATTTCCATGAGCAAGTAACGACTACAAAAGAATTTGAACTTGGGAATGACTCTTGTAGTTTTTCTATTTGTCACATTTCTTCTTTGTACGTTGTACTATTACTCTTTTCCATTAAATTTGTATTTGAATTAGGTCATGATGTCCATCTTTGTAGATAATATAGGAGAAAGTTTGAGCAAAGATTGTTCAAAGCTAGTCATTGGCAAGAGTTCCCCATAAAGAACATCAATGATGTGCTTCTCTCATCTTCAAGAACAAAATTAACAACTTTGCATATAGCGAGGCTAAGCATAATAGAATTGGGTTGGTTTGTAAGAAACCAAATCTAATGACAACCTATGTTTTTTAAATCCTTTATGTATCACAACTAACATGGATGGTATTGCTTACAACAGGTGGTTGGTATTTATTTTGACCCAAGTAAATATGAAAAATTGTTAACATGCGAGGTCATAAACAATAAATTATTATGCTAGCAATAGAGAGATCCTTGCAGGACCAACTATATTAATTCTTCACTTTGTTTAAACCTTTTGCAGATATCTCTTAAAAGCTATAAGAACTTCCATCCCAAAGGGGGGATGTCACGACCTGTAGTCCACCCGGATTTTTTCTGCGACTTGAGTTTTCCCAAGTCGTTATGGCACTTGCGGTTGTGCGACACTGCCTTGCCTCAGCCGTAGTGGCTTGGCCAACTTCTGCCTACTACAACTAGACTACACCTCTTCACCTAAGGTCTGCCCATAACTTCACCTTAGGATACAACAAGTTAGATGCCCAATCAAGTCTAACACACTTAGTTCATCTAACAAGAAACACTAGGCATGCCACTACAACCTTAAGCATTTCCACAATGCAACACTTAGCAAATATAACAATATGCAAGGGACAACAACATTCAAATACACACATAAAACATCCCAAGTGCACCATACATATGAATGGGATACACCCAAGCCAACAATTATGGATGTACAAAGAAAACAAGGCAAAACAACCTTCTTCCAGCTACCCAACAACCTTGCACAAACCAACCCCATGAAGCTTTTGCAAACCTATCTACTACAAGTCTTGTTTCCATCTTTGTCTCACTTAGGTAGTACAAGTTGTTCCATTGTGCCCAACCCTGAACTTGGCACCATCACAAAACTCCTTGTAGTCCTCACTGTGTGACTTCTCTTGTATGCTTCCTTGTATGCCTTAGCACTTAGAGGTGTCTTCCTTATTTATATGAGTCTTGTTGTGCGATTGCAAGCCCTATTTTCCCAAGTTGAACCCAAATGCCATTGAGCCGACTTGCTCATCTTTGGTAACTTGTCCATCGATCAATTTGTTGCATCGTTCCAAATCGTGTTAGGTCTTCCCAAGTACTCTTTAGCCCGCCCAAATCATCTCATCCACCTAGGTCTTCCTGTCTGCCGAGTCGTCTTGAGCTCGCCGAGGTTGTCCTGTCTACCGGTCGTTTCGTCTGTCCACACCCAAGTGCGCCTAACTGTGCCTAAGTGGGCCAACTTGTTTGATTCGTCTCAAGTTGTTCAACGGAAACTCCATCCACTCGTCTTGGTGTCAACCCAATCGTTCCAAGTGTGTCCAACTCATCCGAGTTTGCACAACTATGCTCGATCCACCTCAGTCAATCTGGTCGTGCCCAATTGTGCCTAGGTGGGCCCAAGGCATCTGGTGAAAGTGCGCCCAATGAATGCATGCCCGGGGGAGTATGCCTGACGAGTGCGAGCCATGGTTGTGATTTGCGGCAACTTGTGCTCGAAGGTCCCTCAACCATCTATCGTAACCCCCAAGTGTGGACCGCCTAACTCTATCACAACCCTCAAGTGTGGACCACCTAACTCTATCGATCCGTATAAGTCTAGGCACACAAATCATCAAGTTGTCTTGTCACTTCTTCGTTTGTCATACTAATACATGTTCGCGGACAAGGCTGCCTGCAAAAACCTCCTTTACCTCTAACTAAGTTTGCCCAACTCCTTTGGTGCATCTAACTAGTCACTGACTACGGTGCACCCTCTCTGTCTGCGGGCGTGCTCGAGTTCGTCTGTGGTGTGCCAAGGTGGTTATCCAAGGTGTGGCTTGCCAACGGGCCAAGGTGGCTATCCGAGGTGCGCCTTGCCAATGGGCCAAGGTGGCTATCTGAGGTGTGCCTTGCCATTGGACCTAGGCGTCTCAACTGAATCGTCTATCCAACATGTCCATTTGTGCTAGTGTGGAGGAGGTGCCCAACACCACTCTAGGCTAGGGTCTTACATTATCCCCACTAAAAATCATTGTTGTCTTTAGCAACATCCTCAAGAACCTCCTGTCCTCAAGTTACTATCCAGACCCATGCATCTGTTCGCAATCAACATGCCCAAATGTTTCGCACTATTCATGATAGAATTTTCATGCAACTTCCCTCTGTCCGATCCTCCTTTGGATAAGCGCTTATTTTCCCAACTCTATCCACAATGTCTCTGCTTCTATTGCCTCTTGTTGCGGTGGTTGCAATCCGATCCATCACCATTGTAGCTTCCTGTTGCAATTGCGACAATCCAAACTTTGCTAAGAAGGTCATCAAATCGTCCAAGTGTTGCACACACTTGACCTACTAAAGCTTTTGTATTTCGATCAACTTGTCATGCATCTGCACATTGCGCTCTCCATGCCCTGAGATAGTTAGGTGGCCAATCCAACTATCCGCCAAAGTCATGAGAATGCACATCCTCATGCCCAAAAACTAGTCCTTTCCTTTCACAATTCAATCACTTTGCACAACTCTTTTAGACTAAGGCACCTTCTCAAAGGCTCCACTGCCTGCTCCTAGGTACCAAGACAACCTACTGTAGCTCAATGAGAAGTTAATGGCAAGTGGATACCAAGACCATTGCCAACATCCACAATCCATCCAGTGTCTAAGTTATATGAAAAGTTTGGAAGATCACCATACTTCTGCGTCAAATTGAGACATGTTCGAACCAATTTTGCCCTCGCCTTCTTCCAACAATTGTTCGATTTCTAGGTCATCTTGCCAATCGTCTCACCCAAGTGCGCACAAGGAGGGTTCAACCTCTTTCTTGGTCCTCATGTACCGAAGTCACCACGTCTCTGCCTTGCTGTCTTGGTCTGCTGCCAAGCTTGGCCCATACATGTCAAATGATTCTTTGGCTTCCTTCGTCGAATCTTCCACCATCTTAATCTACCTACTCACGTTTGGGATGCCTTGCTTGGCCAAACAACATAGCCACTGCTACCATTGTGGTGTCCATTATGGCTCCAAGTCTAGTGAGCATTTGCTCTAATACCTTCAATATTTGTCCAAACTATCCAAGTATTGCACGCCCAGACTTGCTACTACACCATTACTTCGACCAACTTGCCAAAGACGATCTTTTCATGATGCAATCTTGTCTACTTGTACAATTCCTTTGGACCAAGGCAAAGTCCCCACCATTGTCTTCAACCATCATGTCCCCTTCTGCAACTCAACACTCAAAAGAGAGTGGCAATTCACCATCACAACCTTTGCCCTCAAGTGCTCAAACAATCTATCCAAAGCGTTCTAAGTCAAGTAAGTTAGTTAAAAGATTTCCATACCTCTTGCCTAAGATAGTCACGTCCGCACCAATACTTCTGTCACCTTCAACCAATGATCCTTTTGATCTCTGATTATCTGGAAATCATCTGCAAGCTTCCCAAGGAGCACTCTGCCTCATTAAGTCCCCATATACAAAGGTGGGAGAGCAACCTCCAAGTCAATGTGGTCTACATTCTTGGTTGCACCATATAGGTTTAATGTCAACATTTTCTTGGTCGACTCCTTCGCTGTCTCCATCCATCACATAGAAAAAAACTGCCTCGTTCCACCAAGCAAGCGTTCAATGCTTTGGCACTATCATTGCAACTGTGCAAGGAAAGTCTCCACTTCTTCTTCAAGGCGGTCAAGCTGCCTCTTGCAACCCAACAAATATTCTAAGGCACCTAGGCACTAGTGCCTCTGTCTTGGACAATAAAATGTCCAACCTGTCATTGTTGCGAAGGAGAGGATGGCCTACCACCATCACAAGTTTCCAACAAAACAACTCCTCCACGGTCTTCCCTTTTCACCAAACTTGGCACCTTCAAGTGCCCTTAGGTTCCACTGTCTGCTCCATGGCAATGAGCTGCCCATGGCTTTGATTTGTGAGTGGAAGATGGTAGGCCGTTGCCAAAGCCACCTCCAACAACTACAATACGAGTTTGCCCCATGTCCACCAAGGGATTTGTCCTAGCAATCCATCATTCCAATTTTCCGTCCAAATATCCACCTAGACTTGCTGTTAAGGTGCCCAGAATATCCAATGTTCCCTTTGATGGCTGCGACGCTTGGGCTGCTCCCTATGGGCTTAATCATCAAAGTCGGTTGCACTTGGACATCTCCCAAGTCCCTCAATTTCACCCTTAAAAATAGTCCATTGCAAAATTCTAAAAACATAGAAAACAAGGAACATGCATACCTCTGGGCAAAGGCAAACTCTTCTACAACAATGGATTTTCTTCCTCACCATCCAAGTTGCATAAAGGTATGGCAAAAGAAGTTCTCACGAGTCTCAAAGAGTCATCTTCGCCTTGTTGCCTCAAGCCTGCAATGTGCCTAAACCGACAAGATCATTCCATGTGGTCCTGGCTTGCTTGCCTTCTGCACCAAGGAACAAATCTGTGATCTTCAATCTTCAACCCAATTTGTTGTCGCTTTCCAAACTCGTCCCGAATTCTTCCACTTTGTAAGTTCACCCAAGTGTCATGAGAGTGCTTGAACAGATTTGAAGTCACCTACCAAGAAAGTGATAGTGGTGGAGAGCACCAACTATCTCCAAAGTTAGTGTTGACACCTGGATTTTTTTTTGTGACTTGAGTTTTCCCAAGTTGTTCCAGCACTTGTGGTTGTGCGACAGTGCCTTTCCTCGGTCGCAGTGGCTTGGCCAACCTGCGCCTACTACAATCAGACTATGCCTCTTCACCTAAGGTCTGCCCATAACTTTCCCTTAGGCCACAACAAGTTAGATGCCTAGTCAAGTCTAACACACTTAGTTCATCCAACAAGCAACACTTGGGCATGCCTCTAACTTTAGCCTTAAACATTTCTGCAATGCAACACTTAGCCAATATAACAATATGCAAGGGACAACAACATTTAAATACACACATAAAACATCCATAGTACGTCGTACATATGAATGGGCAACACCCAAGCCAAGTGCCTAACTCCTTATTACATATATGAGAATGTTACATGATACAATGGGGGCGTTGTAGCCAACTGCTTGCAACCCAATTACATATGTAGAAAGAAACCAAGGCAAAACAACCATCTGCGAGAACTGTCCAAGAACCTTGCACACACCAACCCCATGAAGCTTCTACAAGCCTATCTCCTACAAGTCCTATTTCTCAGTCAATCTCACTTAGGAAGTATGCCTTAGCACATCGAGGTGTCCTTATTTATATGAGTCTTGTTGCATGCTTACAAATTCCATCTGCCCAAGGTGGACCCAAGAGCCATTGAGTCGACTTGCTCATATTCGATGACTTGTCCACCAATAAATACGTTGCATCGGGTTTGCCCAAGTCATTCCGTCCACTTAGGTTGCCCCATCTGTTGAGTGATTTTGAGCTCGTCGAGGTTGTCCTGTCTACTCGGTTGTTCCGTCCCTCTGCGTGCGCCAACTCATCCGATGTCTCAAGTTGTACGAAGGAAACTCTGTCCACTTGTCTCAGTTGGTCTAGTTGTCCCAAGTGCGTCTAACTCATCCGAGTCCGCACGATCGTGTCCAATCCTCCCAAGTCAATCCAGTTGGGCTCATGTGCGCCCAAGTGCACCTTGGGCATTTGGTGAGAGTCCGCACGATCATGTCCAATCCTCCCAAGTCATTCCGCCCACTTAGGTTGCCCCATCCGTTGAGTGATTTTGAGCTCGTCGAGGTTGTCCTGTCTACTCGGTTGTTTCGTCCCTCTGCGTGCGCCAACTCATCTGATGTCTCAAGTCGTACGAAGGAAACTCTGTCCACTTGTCTCAGTTGGTCTAGTTGTCCCAAGTGCATCTAACTCATCTGAGTCCGCACGATCGTGTCCAATCCTCCCAAGTCAATCCAGTTGGGCTCATGTGCACCCAAGTGCACCTTGGGCATTTGGTGAGAGTCCGCACGATCGTGTCCAATCCTCCCAAGTCAATCCAGTTGGGCTCAAGTGCGCCCAAGTGCACCTTGGGCATTTGGTGAAAGTGAGTCCAATGAATGTGTGCCCAAGGGAGTACACCCGACGAGTGCGATCCGTGGCAACTTGTGCTCAAAAGCTCCTTCATTGTCCGCAAAACCCCCAAGTGTGGACCGCCTAACTCCGTCGATCCGTACAACTCTAGGCACCCAAATCATGAAGCTATATTGTCACTTCTTCGTCTGTCATGCCAATGCATGTATGTGGACAAGGGTGCCTGGAACAACCTCCTTTACCTCTAGCCAAGTCCGTCCAACCCCTTTGGTGTGCCTGACTAGCCACTGATTGCGGTGCACCCTCTCTATTTGTAGGTGTACCTGAGTCTTTCTGCGTTGCACCCTATCTGTTCATAGGTGCGTCCAACTCCATTTGCGGTCCATCTTGCCAACGAGCCAAGACATTTGACCATTTGTAGTGTGCTTTGCTACGGGGCGACTGCAAGACATCTAACTGTCAAAGGTGCACCCAATGGGCCAAGGTGGCTGTTTGAGGTGCGCCTTGCAATGGGGCAAGGCATCTCAACTAAATCGCTTGTCCAACATGATTATCTGCATTGGTGTGGTGTTAAGATTCTGCTTAAGCAGTTAAGTGTGTATAGTATTCTTTAACTTTAGTCTATTAAAACAATAACTACATGCATAAGGATCACTAAAAGAAAGACATCCACAGTATACACAAGATATATCTTGGGAAACCCTCGTGGGGGAGAAAACCCAACAAAGCTTCTTCAATATAGATTCTTCAACAAGTACAATGTCTCTCTCAAGAGAGATCTCACCAAACCAAAAGATCCACTAAAAAACCCTAACCAAAACAGAGTAGTGCACCACTAGACCAAGATAGTCCTTTACCAAATAACCAAAGCCCTTTACTGGAACACCTTTCCTTTGTAGCTATGTCACTCCTCCTCTGTAGCTACATCACTCTCCAAGACTTGCGCACTGTGTGAGAGAGATTGTTGTGTGTTCTCCAAATGAGGCGCTAGGCCTCTTATAAATACAAGTTGGACTGCCCAGAATTAGGTCAGGGCCGACCTGTCCACTTTACCCATCTAATTTACATTTGACTTTTCAAGGCACAATAGGGCCGACTTAACAAATATAATATAACATTAATCTTTAGGTTTTTGTCTTGGTCAAATACAATATGAATATAATAATAATATCTTCCGAAGCTACTCAAACTTCAACACTCCCTCTTAGTAAGGAAGGTATTCTTTTGGCATGAACATCATGAATGCTTCTGCTCTTCTGTACACTTCATCGTTGGCTTGTTGAATTTCTACGAATCTATATTGAAGAATTTTTGTAACCACATCAACATCCAGGGTCTCATCATCCATCCGGGCTTTATGTCATCACGGGGCTTTCACTCACCAACTCACACAGAATCTGGCATCTAGTTCCACAATGAACTAGTAACCTCTGGTTGCACACCAAGCAACTGGTCCACAATGACCAGGCATCTAATCACGAGGATTAGGCGATGTAGTGTGCACACACTACCCATTTAGCCCAAAGCTAGGAAACACCTCCAACCACACAGGTTGGCCCACCAGCTAAAATGCCGAGTAACTAACCAACCTTGAAGGCATGACATCTATTGACCTTGTGCGAGGTCATGCTGACTGGTGCCATAGTTAGTAACTTTGTGTACCAGACTTTTTCACTGGAGTAGCAATCTGCATACTAGGCTTTATCACTGGGGTAGCAGTAACTCAGCGTACCAGGATTTTTCACTGGAGTAGTCATCTGCGTACCTGGCTTTATCCCTAGGGTAGCAGTAACTCGACGTACCAGGCTTTATCACTGGAGTAGCCATCTGCGTAACAGGCTTTATCAATGGGGTAACAGTAACTCGACATACCAGAATTTTTCACTGGAGTAGCCGTAACGTGCCTGTGAATGACCACCCGTAGCCTCTGCCACATGCTGAAGTTGCTGCCCTGGATCTCAACTGTAACTCATCACTCCCTCTTATTAGGGACGTCCTTCTAGACCACACCAAGCTTGTCTCTGAAGTACAAAAAATTCACTTTTGACAGAGGCTTGGTCAACACGTCAGTTGTCTACTCATCTGTAGCGACATACTGGAGCTTCGTTGCTCCCCTATGTACCATATCTCTGATATAATGGTACCTGATCTCGATGTGCTTGGACCTGTCATGGAGCACTGGGTTCTTTGTCAACTTCACACAACTTTGGTTGTCACACCAGACACAAGTCGCCTCTAACTTGAGATCAAACAATCTTGCAAGCAACTTCCGAAGTCACATTGCTTCACTGCTAGCTGAACAAGCTGCTATATACTCTGCTTCAGCTGTACCGAGTGCCACACTAGTCTGCTTCCTGCTAAACCATGAGATCATAGTTGATCCCATACTGAAGCAACATCCAGATGTACTCTTTCGGTCTGCAACACTACCGGCCCAATCTAAATCAGTAAAGCCTTGTAGACTTATCTCGCGATCTAAAGCATATTTGAGTCCATAATCAATTGTACCCTTCAGGTACCTCATCACATGTTTTGCTGCAACCAAGTGGACAATTCTTGGCTCAATCGTAAACTGACTCAATATGTTTACCGCAAAACATATATCTGGCCTTGTGTTTGTTAAGTACATCAACGAACCAATCATCTATCTATACATGGTGATATCCATTGTCTCTGAAGATGTATCACTCAACAACTTCAGATTTGTCACCATTGGTGTCGGCATGGCCTTGCAATCCATCATTCTGAATCTCTTTAGAATCTCAACAACATATTTTCCTTAGTTAAGGGAAACCTCACTCGGTCTTTGCCATACCTCTAGACCTAAGAAGTAATGCATCATGCCTAGGTCTTGTTATCTTTTTAGCTCAGGAGGTACTCCGCATGTGTGTCTTGTATGCGGAAGTAACCTTGTACCTACACTACTAGACACTTGACTTTGTAATGGGTTTTTATAAAGGTGTGATAAAGTGGTTCTTTTATTAAAGTGGTTTTTTAATAAAGTGTACCTTCTAATATTAAAGTGACTTTATCTCATAAAGTGCACCTATGTTATAAAGTGAAATGCGCTTTAATATTTTAAAGTGATTTATTTTGGAGGGAATGAATCATGATTCTTGATCTTGTAAAGGCAAGATTAGATCTTGGCCATTAGATCTAGGGTTGGAGAAGGTGAAGGGTCACTTTCAGATTATAAGAGAATGCATTGGATAGTGTGCAAGACAATAACGAGAAGGGGATTGAGAGATTTCGAAGATAGCTTGAGAGAGGAAAGTTAGGGCAACAAGGAGGGCGCATTTACCAAGAGAGACTGAGCACAAATCCCAAGGGAATATTTCTGTGTGAGTGCGGATTGTTATTGTTGTTGTTGGAGGCCGTACTGTACAGATCCGTACAGTCTATATAGTAAGGGAAAGTGGGCACGAAAATTGCAGAACTGTTTTGGCATGATTTTCGAGGCAATTTGCTGTAGCAGGGCTGTAACGTCCCCGACCATCCATGCTGGGCCACACTACGCCAGAAAACTCTTTCTGTTCTCTCTGCGGAACATACTGTAACATACCCAACATCTAACTGAGCTATCCCACATAAATTTTTCGAACTGCATGCAATTAAAATACATATGCACACAGAACTCTTGCAGAAGCATATATATAAAAATGTAGACAAACAAATACGTTATGTAAATGCACAGATTCATACTAAAATGATAGTAAACATATACATGCAACATATACAGGAAGTACCCATAAATTTACAGACAGTTATAAACACACATAAGATAAACCCATAAATATAAGCACGCAAATAACAATGCAGCATGTAAATTTATCACCCGATTGACACTTATCTTGGTAAGAATGTCACCAACTGCGTGCAGACCTTCCACAAACCTCCCAGCCTTAGACCACATCGTTCATCACTCTCAACAGTGAGTCACCCCCGAGCTGGGAATAAACTCCACTCGGGTAAAAGGATTCCTAACCAGGCTAAAGGCTCATGGACAACAGGAAAGACTTTGTCTTAGGTGCCAACTCAACTAATAGCCTACAGTCCCTCATTCCCCACATGCCTGTCCCACCTGGGAAGTGTGCCCCTTCTCTGCTCAACAGTCCTTCGACTGCCCCACTTCCTTTCCGGGTTTCAGCAAGAGGTCGGACAAGAAGTCTCTGAGCATTGTAGCTGCAGTTTAGAAGCTTCAGGAAATCAATCCCCAACAATTCTTTCACCCAGAGAATTGCTCACGGGCTTGAAAGCCCGCCTCTTCAGTCCAACTCCCACGCTAACCAGCTACACGAGCACAAAGATGGTTATGGATACAAGTTCAGGTACAATCATGAAAATACGAAGGATAGCTCAATGGGTGTGTGCATGCTCATGGATGATTGACTAGATGACTGAATGATGGAAGGAATCATGGGAAGAATGATGGAAAAGATGATAGGAAATGAACAAAGTCCCAACAATATGTATGCATGTCCCCAACTTGACACTTGTCATGTTGGGAGCTACTTTGGCCCACTTGTCCCCAACTTTAGAACTTAGGATAAAATAATTATCCATACTTTATATTTAAGAAATATTAATATAATATTCCTTTTTGGCTTAAGCTCCCTAGCTTAGCCCTTTTCCTTAACTTTTAGGCCCCTCCCTTTCCCTAACTAGTGGAGTTTAGTCCCCCATATATTTTATCGTGGTCAGTCTGCGCGCAACGATGTATTTTATATTAAATATGAGACGTGTACAAAAACAGGCGCACTGGCCTTTAACATCTAGGCTCTTTGGCCTAATCAAAACATAAGCATCCTAGTTTATAATAACTGGCTCACCAGCCTATAAACATAGCATATACACAAAGGCTCCTTAGCCTCAATATCGCGCGCACTCAAGTTGCTATGCGCGGTATCCAGGAATGTGCACACTTCCTCATTTTTCTGCGCAATACATGCACGCACTATGCCATGAAATGTGCATACAGAATGATATCAAGACACCTCACCAACTTAAGTACATTTGCATTTACATTTACAATTGGGTTCGACCTTAGGTATATTACAATCCCCTCCCCTTATTTATGCACTGTCCTCATTGCATCATGTACCCATGTACAACAAAATTTCAAAAATCCTCAAAAAGATGTGGGTATTCTGCCTGCATTGCATCCTCATGCTCCCAAGTAGTGTCCTCAGGACCGTACCAGGTCCATTGGACCTTTACAAGCCTTATGGCTCGATTCCGGAGCTGTTTGATTTTCCGGTCCAGTATGCGCATCGGATGCACTTGAAAAGCGCCTTCTTGCTCCACCTGAATCACATTCCAATCAATAACATGATTAGCATCAGGTATATATTTCTTGAGCAATGATACATGGAATACATTATGAACAGACATAGATGCAGGCAATGCAATCATATAA
>SNQJ01S0173316.1:17499-29546 GCA_010110895.2 Picea sitchensis | reverse complement strand
CCAATAAGCCTCCTCTGTTTCATGGAACAAATTTTTCCTTCTGGAAGGTTAGAATGAGAACATAGATAATGGCCTTAGGTGTTGATGTTTGGGATGTAGTAGAAACTGAATATATATAAATCCTATTGTGCTAGCTTCTAAAGATGATAAGTTAGAATTTAGTTTCAATGTAAAGGCAATGAATGATATCTTGAATGGACTTGCTGAAGCTGAGTTTGTAAAGGTGATGCATCTTGAATCTGCCAAAGCAATGTGGGATAAACTTATTAGCAGTTATGAAGAAAATGAGAAGGTAAAATATGCCAAACTTCAAACATATAGATTGAAATTTGAACAACTAAATATGAATGAAGATGAAGCAGTTAACAAGTATTTTTTAAGAGTTGAAAAACTTGTGAATGCCATGAAGGGTCTTGGTGAGAAGTTTGAAGAATCATTTTTAGTTCAGAAGATTTTAAGATCTCTGCTTGATAAATTTAATCCAAAAGTCTCTGCAATAGAAGAACTAAATGATCTTAAAACTTTGTCCATTGATCAACTCCTAGGAACTCTAACTGCTTATGAAATGAGAATTAGCAAAGATAAATCCATTACTAGAAAAGCATCTTTTAAAGCAAACAAGAATATTGATTCAGAACTAGATGATATTGAGGCAAAATTTGTGAGAAGGTTAAAGAAAGGATCAGGCAAATACCAAGACAAGTTTCCCTTCAAATGATTTAACTATGGTAAAATAGGTTATTTTTCATCTAAGTGTCCTCACAAGAAAAATGACCAAAAGGACCAGAACTCTGATGATGAAAATAAATACAAATTTAAGAAATATAGTAAAAAGAAAAGTTTGTATGCAAACAATGATGACTCCTCAGAAGACATAGATAGTGATTCATCCTGTGAAGACAAAGTGAATGATTTTATGCTTATGGATATGGGAGATCTTGATGATAAACACACAGGAGGTGACATGGATGATGAAGAAGCTATGGTGGATATGGAAGTTGAATTAATTAGTGCTTTGGAAGAAATTGACAGACTCAGATTTAAGAAGAAAAAACAAAAACAGTTGTTGATGCAGATTGAAATGATTGGTAAAAAACCTGATGAAGAATTTTCCTTACTAAAAGTGGAGTTAGAAGAGGAAAAGAAAATAGAGGACATTCTAAAACAACAACTATCAGAGAAGAAAGTGAGATGTGAAGCTTTGGAAGAAGAAATAGTAAAAACCAGAAAAGAGATGGAGAAGTTTAAGGCATTGTATCACCAAAATCTATCAAGGATTAAAGCCTCAGAAGGATTAACCTCCATTCTAAACCAACAAAGGAATCCAAAGTTGAAAGTTGGCTTAGGTTATGAAGAAGGATCAAGTAGTGATTAGCCAAGTAACACAGAATCCATCAAGTTTGTCAAATCTACAATCATTGACAACAATCACTCTACAGAAACAAAGAAAGATGATCAGCCACCAAGAAGGAATGAAAGAAAAAGTACCAGAACCAAATCTTTAGATCAAATAAATCATCAACATGGAAGATATCGACCTGCTCAAAGAAGATAGTCTTTTTTTAGGTACAAAGGATTTTTCTATGCATATTGTTTTTTATGTTCTAACTTTGGTCACCAAGCTATAAATTGTTCTTTAAGATTTAGATATGAGCAGTCAAGATACTCAAGGAATAATTATCTGTCACAACAAAGTTCGAGACATCCAAGTAACAAGCAACCACAGACTATAAATCATGTGATGGCTAGGAAAAGGACACAAGTTAAGCATAACAACAATTATGAGCATAAAAATCATTATGATCAGTTATTCAGTGAACTAGAATGTTACATCTGCCATAATTATGGACATAAAGTTGCAGATTGTCGCTTAAGGAATTATGAGCCAGATTTGAATCCCACTGCTGAAAATTTCAAGGTTTGGAAGAAGAAATAAGATGACAAGTGTGGATTAGTTTTATCAGCCGAAAGACAAAAGAATCCCTGGTATACTGACAGTGGATGTTCCAAACATATGACTGGAGACAAAAGTAAGTTTCTAATTCTAAGTGAAATCAAATCAGAGAATGTAACTTTTGGAAATGATGCACCAGGAAAAATAAAAGGTAAATGAATAGTAAGTTTGAGTAATGGCAAAGGAAAAACTCAAGATGTGTTGTTTGTAGACAGTCTGAAACATAATCTAGTAAGTGTCAGTCAAGTTTGTGACAGAGGATGTGGAGTTGTTTTTACTTCTAAAGATTGTAAAATAAAGTCTGTGAATTCATGACAGTTGGTTGCAAAAGGGGCAAGAACATAAAACAATGTCTATGTGTTAAAAGAAGAAAAAGAAGAATGCCACTTAAGAAAGTATGATGAAAGTTGGCTATGGCATAGCAGACTTGGACACCTAAATTTTGATCATATAATCAAGCTTAGAAATAGTGGGGTAGTAAAATATCTTCCAAAGATATCAAATCCATATGATTCTGTTTGTAAACCTTGCCAGATAGGAAAGCTTACTCGGACACAGTTCAAATCTAAAAGCTTTCTTTCAACAGAAAAACCTCTCCAATTAGTACATATGGATTTATGTGGACCATCAAGAAAAGAAGGTACAGGAAAAGAAAACTATTTTATGTTGATTATTGATGATTATTCTAGACTAACATGGGTTGCCTTTTTGAAGGAAAAATATGAAGCATTTGAAAAATTCAAAGTGTTTAAGGCTTTGACTGAGAATCAAATAGGAAAAAGATTGAAGGAAGTAAGGTCTGATAGAGGAGAAGAGTTTAGTTCAGGGAACTTCAAAGAGTTCTGTGATAAATATGGAATCAAACGAGAATACACTATTCCAAGGACTCCACAGCAAAATGGAGTAGTTGAGAGGCAGAATAGATCAGTTCAACAGATGGCAAGATAAATGATGAATGAAAGGAATATTGCTCAGACATATTGTGTGGAAGCAATCCATACAACTGTTCATATCCTTAACAAAGCTCATCTTAGGCCACACAGTGACAAGACTCCTTATGAACTATGTTTTGGAAGACATGCTTCAATCAAGCATTTTAAAGACTTTGGGAGTAAATGTTACATCAAGAATAATGATGAAAATATTGGCAAATATGATGACAGGGCTGATGAAGGTATCTTCTTAGGTTATGCTACAAACAGTAAAGGATACAAATGTTATAATAAGAGGTTGCATAAATTGGTTGATTGTATCGACATAAAAGTTGATGAAGAAATCCCAGTACGTAATGTAAGCAGTATTGAACCAAGCACAAAAGATATAGTTTAAGTTGAAGATGAACAGGTCCAAGGATCATAAAGAGAAGAATCTGAATCAGATGAAGACACAAATACTCAGGATGACACAAATCAGCAGAAAGAAACAAAACCACCTCTTAGAATTGTTAGAAAGAATCATCTTGAAAATCAGATAATTGGAGATATAAATAAAGGAGTTCAGACTAGAAGAAAATTGATTAAAGACTCAGAACAATCTCAAGTTGCTTTTCTATCTATGATTGAACCTAAAAATTTTGATGAAGCCAACAAGCATGATGATTGGATTAGAGCTATGAATGAAGAGCTTGATCAGATTGAGAAGAACAATACTTGGGAGCTTGTYYCTAGACCTGAAGATAAGAATGTAATAGGYTCCAAATGGGTGTTCAAGAATAAAATGAATGAAAAAKGACAAKTTGTTAGRAATAAAGCCAGATTGGTCTRTAAAGGGTATGCACAAGTTGAAGGWCARGATTTTGATGAAACCTTTGCACCAGTGGCAAGATTGGAAGCCATCAGAATGTTTCTTGCATATTCATGTCATAAGAACTTTAAAGTGTATCAGATGGATGTTAAGTCAACATTTCTTAATGGAGATATAGAGGAAGAAGTATATATGGAGCAACCTAAAGGATTCTCATTGACAGATAATACTGATTATTTCTACAAGCTAAAGAAGGCTTTATATGGACTAAAACAAGCACCACGAGCTTGGTATTATAGACTGGACAAATTTTTACAAGACAAAGGGTTCAAGAAAGGTATTGTTGACAACAATATCTACATTAAGTCTGAAGGTGATGATTTACTGGTTGTTTTGTTTTATGTAGATGACATTATTTTTGGCTATACTAATGATTCCTATGTCTAGTGGTTTGCTAACTCTATGCAAACAAATTTTGAGATGTCCATGATAGGAGAACTGTCACACTTTCTTGGTTTACAAGCAAATCAGATTTCTACATGAATTTTTATCACTCAAGAAAAATATTTGAAAGAGATGTTGAAGAATTTCCAGATGGAAGATTCTCCCCCTGTTAGTACACCTATGGTGGTCGGTTGCAAGCTCAGTAAAGATGATATTTCACATGATGTTGGTCAAAGAACATATCGATCAATGATAGGTAGTCTTATGTACATCACAACATCCTGTACTGATATAATGCAAGCTGTTGGAATGGTAGGTCATTATCTGTTTTCTCCTAAACAAAGTCATTTAATAGTTGTAACAAGGATATCCAAATACTTGAAGGGCACAATGACTTATGGTCTGTGGTATCCTAGAAATCATAATTTTAAGTTAACTGCTTATTCATATGTTGATTGGGCAAATTGTGTGGATGAGAGAAAGAGCACCAATGTAGGTGCATTCTTCCTAGGTGACTCGTTAGTAGCATGGATTAGTAAGAAACATGGATCTATTTCCTTATCAACTACAAAGGCAGAGTACATTGTTGTTGCTACTTGTTGCACTAATATTTTATGGATGATACAAACTCTTGCAGATTTGAAGGTAACTTATACTGATCCTATCCCACTTCACTATGATAACACCAGTGCCATTAGTGTATCCAAGAATCATGTAATTCATTCAAAGACTAAGCATATACCAATAAAATACCATTTTCTCATAGAACAAGTTACAAACAGAGTTGTTCAGCTGAATTATATTCCTTCCATAGAACACATAGCTGACATCTTTACTAAACTGTTAGCAGTGACACCTTTTGGATATCTTTGTCAGAAGTTGGGGGTTATATCTTCTTTCGTCTAATCTGTTCACCTTGTCAGGGGGAGTATGCTCTTGTCGCATATCTGATACCTTCGAGATGTATTGCAACATCTCAGGGGGAGCATGTTTCTTCTTTGACATTGATGTCAAAGGGGGAGAAATTGTGGTAATGGTAAGGATGCTACAGTGGTATGGTTGGATGTCTAGGCAGAGTAGTGCAGTTCTTCAGGTTCTTCATGGTTGCCATCAATGCCAAAGGGGGATATTGTTGGCATATTTATAGACATAAGGCAGAGTATGCTTGTTTTTCATTAATGGCAAGATTAGCACGACGATAGTATACTTGTTTTGCAATTATAGCAAGATCAGAAGCGCATCGATAATGGCATGGAAAGAATAGAAGTGTAAGCTCAGGAGGAGGAGCAACAGTGATCGTTGGACCACCCATCCCAAAGTCTCGATGGTCATCAGATCTGAATTCAGACAGGAGGAGAGAACAGAAGAGGAGAAAAAATCTCAGATGTTGTATCTGAGCGCCAAGGACCAACAACCATCGGATCTTGTATAACTGTGAAGAGGATAAGGCTGTGCCATCCTCCAACTCCACAAAATATGAAGTCGCGAAATGATCTGGGTCGTTGGATCTGGAGGACATGTGGCGAGAGATCAACATTTTGCTGACTGAAGGGTCAAAGGAAGGAGGTTCTCTAACCTCCAAAGTCACGAAACGCGAAGTCACGACATTATCTGAGCCGTCAGATCAAGGAGAGATCTGGACTGTTAATTGTCCAGGGAGACGAGATGTGAAGTCGCGAAATGGGAAGTCGTGATTTGATCACAACCGTCGATCAAAGGGAGAGTGTGGACCATTGATCTGACACAACAAAGAACAAAGTCTGAAGTTTTCGAAGAAGAGATCTAGACCGTTAAATCACCGAGGATCGTGGTTCGTTGATCTAGAGTATTTCAGAGTTTCGTGAGTTGGGAGCCTCAAGGAAACTCACATCAGGAAATCGTGATACGCGAAATCACGAAGCACTTTTTTGCTTGACCCTTGGTCACAGCTGGAGGTCACATTGTCAAAGGATTAAGGGAGGAGCTAGCACATCGCTAGGCTCCACATCGGAGATTGACGAGATCATGAAGCACTCATTTGATTAGCAAGTGGTCATAGCCAGTGGTCACATCAATGAAATATTGGGGAAGGAGCTAGCAACGCTAGGCTCCATTTCGGAGTTTCACAAGTTGGGAAGATCGAGGCAACTCGCAGTTGGATCACCCAAAATGCGAAATCGTGAAATCACTTTATGTTTAGCATTCGGTCATAGCTAGTGGTCATATGGGATAAATGCTAGACCCTGTGGATGTAATCCAATGGTTCTAGTTAATTGGAAATTTGATCGAAGGGCTACTGTTTCACCTCACGACTAATTGTTCAGTTACGATTCAATTACAAAAACTGAATCATAGTTCTTGGACGTTTGGCGATTCAGTTGTTGATGCGTTTTCTTGGAGATTTGAGGTGTAACTGAATTGAAGGGAGAGCATAAAAGAGATATGCAGTGACTGTGTGAGGTTGGTTGTTCTCACTGAAAAATGAGTTGAACTGGGAGAACGAAAAATCACAGTATGCACAACGTGAGATCAAACTCAGAGATGAGAAACAAAAGCTGGACAGAATAGAAAAGGTGAAGAGAGAAGAATGAACACATACCAAAGAGCACGAGAGGAACAAAGAAATAACATATAGAAAGGGATAGCAAGTCAAGCTAAGTATGAACAGAGAAGAAGAATAATGAAGAAGAGAAGATTTGTAGAACAAAGAAGAAATAGTAAGAATTGATATATCTATATTGTTGGTTATTCAATCATGTATTTATAACTAGGGAGGTAGGGTGGTGCTAGGGAGGACTATAGTCCTCTGTTATTCAAGTTGGTGCTTGAATACTGGAAGTTGAAGCTTTCATCTAGTTGTGGCTAGAAAATAGGTTGGCAGGGTGGTGCTTGGGAAAACACAAAGTTTTTTGTATGCAAGTTGGTGCTTGTATAAGTGGAAGTAGGTGCTTCCATCCAGTTGGTGTTGGAACACTCAGAGAGTTGGTGCTTCCTTCTAGTGGGTGCTAGAGAAATCAGAGAGTTGGTGCTCTTAGCAAGTTGCAGCTTGTAAAACAAAGGTGCTAGCCTCATTTTGAGTTGGTGCTCAAATATAGATGATGTACAGAACATAAAAGACTGCATATCATTCGAAGAAGAAGAGGTTTTCTCCCTTTATGGGTTTCCTCGTGAAAATTTGTCTCTATGTATATCTTATGTGTGACTGATGTTCATTATTTATGTTGTTCATATCTTGTATAATATTGATGGTCACTTGAAAGAGATTAATTTTTTTTTGAATAGTCATATAATTGTTTAAGCACAGTAACAACTTATTCACCCCCCCCTCTCAGTTGTCTTAGTAATTTCAACATCTATTGATGGAAGGTGGAACCTTAAATAATGAGAGATGGACATTCTAATTAATCCACGTGCTTCGTCATTCCTATTATCCCATTTTAGTTTCTTATCATCATTAGTGGGTGATGTTTCCTTTCCCAAGGTAATCTTGTACACGCCTTTACTTCTTAATAAATCCTCCATATGGGATTTCCATTGGAAGTAGTTGGTGTTGGTAAGCAAGGGATTACTTGTATAATCCATATTAAATATGTAGATAATATGGATTTAAAAACCGAAATTTATGATCTGGATGGAAAGATCTCGAAACATTAGTCGGTTTAAAAAAAAAAACGGCATTGAAAACAGACTTTGGATGTGAGAGTTATGCCCTTTTTAAAAAAGACATAAACGATAACCAAAGGACCACATGGTGGTGTAAGTTTCTTTATGAAGTGAACCACTTTTATAAATATAAGTGGGGATCAATTTTACAATGAAGTTACTTTATAAAAGAAAAGTTGCAACTTAAAAAAAAAAAGTAACAAAAAGAGAGACTTGAACTCAAGACCTCTTACTTAATAAGGAAACTTTTAACCAAATGGTCTAGCAAAACATATTGTATTGTTTAGCAAGAGGATTGGGGGTGTTATTGTTGTTGTTTTTGTTGAATATGGCTTTGGAGGGTGTGCTACAAAAAACTCTTTTCACTCAAGAAAAAAAATTTGCTTCTCGATGACAACAAGGTTTAGATCTCAGTTAGCTTACCCGGAAGATGCACCTTTTCCTATTTGTTTTTTATTTTCCGAGATCACATAGGGCAAGGGGAAAAGAGCATATGCATATCTAAAAGAGTAGCAACCCGAAAATAAATAATACAAAACCAAAATAATACTCTGCAAAAATTAAAAAATGTGTATTCAGGCTTTATACCTCTGGATCTGAACGAAATGGCCGTATCTTGGGCAAACAAAAATCTTTTCAAGTGAAACAAAAAGTGTTCATGATTGAAACGAGCGCTCCAGACATAATGGAATAGTCTTGTCATCCTAGAAGTGTACGAAAATGACAAAAAATGGAGATGAGGCAACTCGGCTTCACGATCTCGATCTACAACATGAGCGAGTCTTCAAACAGGCTCTGATACCATGTTCGACAACATAGGTATTCCAACATAGGATGAACACCTTAAGTAACCACTCACACAACCATATCAAATATAAAAACACCGATGTTTTTACATGGTAAAACCCCTACGGGGAAACATCCATGACCCCAGCCAACGCAGCAACTTGGAGCAGTTTATTAATGCAAAAGAAAAAGATTACAGAGAGATTTTACAAGAGAGTTTCTCACAATCGATCATCGAAATATGACCCTCCATGCTCTTTAAATAGAGATCATGGACCATTCAGGTGTTAAGCCATGGATCAATGGTCATTAATATCGAGGAGAATATGAACCGTCAGACCACTCTATGTTGGGAACATATCGTAACCATCGGATTTCCTAACTACAAATGGATACTAATGCATACTAAAGAAACACACTAAGAAACACACTTTTACCTAATGACACATTAGACCAAGTAGATCTTAACTAACTCATAAGTGTATAAATATCCTAACAGATTCACCCCCCTTCTCAGTGTGGTCAATGTGTACAACAATTGGTATCAGAGCAGGCCTTCACTACAGGAATTACAAGATTGAAGGAGATCCATGGACACACAAATAGATGGACATGTAGTTCCCTATAGATGAAGTTCCCTTATTTGATGAGACATATTACACAGAATGGAGAATAAAAATGAAAGGGTATTTGAAGTCAAAAGGATAAGGTGTTTGGGACATAGTTGTTGTTGGATCAGTTCCTTCGAAGAAATAATCCAAATTTGCAGCCCAAAAGGAAGCAAAGAAGAAAAATGTAGTGGAATTCAAGACCATCTTCAATGGAATCTCAACTTTTGTTAAAGAAATCATAGGACAATGTACCTCCACCAAGGACCTATGGCTGAAGCTAGAGAACGTATATCAAGGCAAAGGAAAAGATACATAAGAAAATTCCATCAAGGATGTGAAGCAAAACTCAGTCATCAATGAAGGTAAAGACCCTCCAAAATCTTCTGATTGCAATTATTCTAAATGTGATAATGTTGAATTTTCTCCTGCAAATAAAGAAGAAGATCTAGCTGCAATAGAAGAAATTTGTGTAGAATCAACTAACAATTATTTTATAGATAAAGAGGAAGATTTTTTGAATCTTAAAGATAAAGTTATAGATGGTTTAGAAGAAGTCAGCAAGGAAACATAATATGATTCAGATGCTTTTGAGGATCTTGAAAGAAACAAGAGAAATCAATGTCAATCTGAGGACCCAACTTGAAGAAGCCAAAAGGATAGAGGAACTATTGAAGAATTAGGCAAATGAAAAGGAAAAATCATGTCATAATCTAGAAGCACAAGTTGTTGATATCATAAGGAAATCCAAGAAGTCAAACACTCATGTAAAGTTCATGAACAACTAAATAATCTTGGATGACATCTTGGATAGTCAAAGATCGCCAAATGATAAATCAAGTCTTGGATACAACAAAGAAGTTGCACAGTCTGAAGTTGGCACATATAAGAAGCATGATGTAGGTCCTTCATTTTAAAAGGGTGAAAGCCAACCTGGACGTCAAGAACTTGCACAAAGCAATGAAATATTTAGAAGATCAGAACAAGGAAGACACCAAGAAGCTAGTCTTACACCTCAAAGCAAATTCAAAAGAGAGATACCTTCAAGGTTCCACAAAATCATAGGTATGAAAATGTTTTCAATGGTCACTATTTCTCATGTAATGAATATGGTCACAAAGATTTGGATTGCAGAAAATATGCAAGGAAATATGTTGGAGATGTAATCTTGTCAGACACATTGTTGCACATTGTTACACCATGAGATGTTACAGCTGCAGTGGGTTTGGCAACAAATCCTAGGATTGTTGGAATTCAAGAAGATAGTCAACGAGAAATGGTTCATATAATATGACAAGAAGAGCATGGAAGAAAGACAATGTTGAAAGGATGGAAGCTCAGAGAGCAAGTAATGAGAAACTAGGACACTCTCAAAAGTGGATGAAGAAGATTGAACATCTAGACATGAATGAAGTTGGTGATGTTGATCGTGGCATAAAGAATGGATGCCATTAGGCAAGATTAATATAAAGTATTTTCTGAGGCATACAAGGATTCTTGTGGGAAAAATCATGTACATATGTGAGATGTTTGTTGTACAGTCACATACATACGCGAGTTTTCTGAGGTGAGGTCGTGTACCTAGGGTAAAGATTTGAAAAAGGGGTGTATGGATGAGTTGCAACATGGTTTGATGGTACAAAACAATTTATACATGGTCTAATATGGTATGTCATTTATGCATTTGTTTGAGGATTGTATATTAGATGGTATGGCACATGCTTAATGCATGTCTTGGAGGCCCTTGATGGTGCATAATTGAGGTGACATTGTTACATGCTTGTGACACATTCTTGGTACTTGGTATATGGTTGTTATGGTTCATTATTAGAGGCACATATTTGTGATATTGGCATATACTTGAGGCTTATGGTATGGTACATGATTGGTACTTGGTATGGTGTTAATGTACATGGTTTATGATTGAGGCATATGGTACAGGTTATGTTGCATGGTTGATGCACGGGTTGGCACATGTTTTGGTGCTGTTAGGACCACACTATGCACCTTTTTGCCTATACTTTTTGCCATTATTATACCCTTCATCACTTGTATTTAGACTCATAATATCACTTCATCTGATCATTCCAAGGTATACAACGTCCTCTCTCATTACTATATGCTTAATCTGTTTTGCATAATATTTTACATCACTTTTGTACTTAACCATTGATTAGAAATGCATAAGTGTCCAAAACTGCAGATTTGCATTCAAGGCCTATTGCTGAAACACGGAGCTGCTACACAGTCCAAGGTCGCAGATGTTGAAACACGGAGCTGCTACACAATCCGAGGTCGCAGATGCTGAAACACGGAGCTGCTACACAATCCGAGGTCGCAGATGCTGAAACACGGAGCAGCTACACAGTCCGAGGTCGCAAGATGCTGAAACACGGAGCTATTACATAGTCCAGAGTTGCAGATGCTGAAACACAGAAGAAACTGCCAGAACCGACGATGCTGAAACACAAGGAAGCCGCCATAGTCAGCAGTCAACACAGTCAGAGCGCAATTCACGTGGCTGAAACAGCCCGCGAATTGCGATGCTAAAATAGCATCAGCAATGATGAGAAGAAGTTGTTACACTAGTCGTAACAACAATACCTCGTTCAGTTCCTGTAATGGCATTTGGTTGCGCAAGACTAGGACATCCTATGCTGATTTAGAAACAAGATCCGACTTAGGATAGGATTCAGATATGTATTGTAATGATTGTATCGAAGGGATTTCCTCTTTAAATCAGAGGAAATCACCATTCGAGGCATCCAAGTTTTGATACATTGAAGCAACTCCAGAGAAGCGGGACGTATTCTATTCTTTCAATTTGTAATGTGATATTTCGATAGATGAATATAAGACTGCTTTGAGTA
>SNQJ01S0173314.1:0-20352 GCA_010110895.2 Picea sitchensis | reverse complement strand
ATACAATCATTACAAGGCAGATCTGAATCCTATACTAAATCGTATTTTCTTTCTAAATTAGCATAGGGTGTCCTATTCTCACGCAACTGACTGCTAATGCAGGGGCTGGACGAGGCATTGCTGTTACGGCTGGTGTAACGGCTTCTTCACATAGCTGTTGATGTTGTTTCAGCATCGCAATTCACGTTCTGTTCAGCCACGTGAATTGCGCTCTTGACTATGTCGGCTTTGACTGCTAGCTGTCAGGACTCGTGTTTCAGCATCGTGGCGGCCTCCTCTGTGTCTCAGTATCTGTACTTCTGAACTGAGTGACAGCTCCGTGTTCAGCATCTACATCCCCGAACTATGTATTTGCTCCGTGTTCGGCTTATGCGTCCTCAGATTGTGTAGCAGCTCCGTGTTTCATCATCTGCATCTTCGTACTGTGTAGCAGCTTCTGTGTTTCAGCAGCGACTTTAGATAGTTCTGTGTTTCAGCATCGGCCTTGAATACTATTCTGCAAATATGGACACTTATGCGCTTCTAATCAATGGTTAGGTCCAGAAGTAATGTAAAGTATTATGCAAAACAGATTAAACATATAGTAATGAGAAAGGACGTTGTATACCTTGAAGTGATCATATGAAGTGATAATATGAGGCTAAATACAGTTGATCAAGGGTATAATAATGGCAAAAAGAATGGCAAAAAGGGTACATTGTGTGGTCCTAACAATTTAGCAACTAGTTTCCACTTGTGCCTTTACTTATGTTGACCTATGAATGTTCTAGAATTGTTTACTCTCGCGTGCAACAATTATTTAAATGTTGATGCATGATTGATAGCGATGATGGTTACCCTTGCATCTTGATTAAATGATGAATGGGATTGATGGATTGATCTAGTTGATGATTGAACTTGTTGTTAGTGGGATGTAGACACCTCCTTGTTCCTCAGAATAGTCATCAGCCCTGAGACCTTAAATGGTTAAAATCAATTAGAACCTAGGCTTGAGAGTTGCTTATGTGTCCTAGAGGTCCTAACCTTGCAGGTTAGGTTGGGCGGGTAGTATCTTATGTCATTATTATGATTATCTTTATGATCCTTAAGTTAGCGTTATGTTATCTCATGTTATCATTGTGTTATTTGATGATTATCCTGTTGAGATGAGTTGAGCGATTTATGATTTGTATTGTTTATGCATCTTTATTTATATATGGATGTGATGATTATGGGATGTTATTTATTTGTTTTAATGCGTCGATATGTGTATCGTATTTATGGTGATGAGGTGTCATCTTGTATCATGATTGATTGCTAATGCGTTAATATGGTTTCATTAATATATTGGATGATGTGTCAATGATGTTGTTATTAATCATGATGTATAATTCCCTAACGCAAAAAAAAAAATACATGTTGTACGTCGTTTTTTTTTTTCCGTAAAGGTGGGGGCTCTACAGGAACTGAGGATCCCGATCTCAAAGACATCGTCGAAAGGGAAGGGATAAACCTCCAGGATATATTAGAGCAGTGGGAAAAAAAGGGATGGATAACTTACCGTCAGAACAACTAGATCGCATTCAATACCTCTTCCTAATGAGGGAGGAAGCAAAATAAAGAGGAATCAAACGAATGCATGGAGAAATAGGGACCCTAGGCATCAAGGCGGGAGATAGTCCACAACATCACTCTCCAAATCAAGGAAAGAGGAAGAAGGGGAGGAAATCCAACAATGTGGCCTTGCAGGAACTAGGAGCGCTTCTGATTAACTCGGGTAAGATCAAAACTTTATTCCCTACTCACCCCCGCCCCCAAAAAAAAAAAAAAATGTTTAAAATGAAGGTTATCACTTGGAATATAAGAGGCCTAAACAGCCCCAGGAAATAGAGAATTCTAAAAAATAAACTCAAAGTGGAAAAACTAGACATTTTTTTTATTCAGGAAACCAAATGTACCTCAGAAAAGATGGTACAAATAAGGAAAATTGGAATATCTATAATGTTTTGGAGATAGGTATTCAAAATGTTGTTGGAGGCATATTCACCCTTTGGAACCCACAAAAGGTGGAACTACTCTTGGCAGAAGCTACTAAGAATTATTTTTCAGTAATCATGCAAGTGATAGGGAGTCCAAAGAAGGTTATGTGCACTAATATTTATGGCCCTCATCTACTAGAAGATAAAAAAACAAATGATTTTAGACCTAGAAAACTTAAGGGATAGAAATCGAAACCCTCACTGGATTTTAGCAGGGGATTTTAATATAATTGCCACCTTGTCTAAAAAGAAAGGAGGTATAAGAAGACTAGACAAAGATGCATAGGTTTACTTAGCCTTCGTAGAAAAAACCAAGTTAGTTGATATCAAAACTAGTAATGGTTAGTTCACCCAGAACAATAAAAGAAGCCTTCACCAACAAATAGCTTCAAGATTAGACAGGTTTGTTGACGATTAAATTTGCAACAAAGTTTGGCCCCCAAAGTGTTGTTAAAGCCTATTATTATAAAAGCTGAATAATACTAGTAGGTGGGACCCCCTGGTAGATTGGAGATCAAGTCTGGTATTTATTCGATGTTAAGGTATTGTTCGACACTACTTTCATGGTTGATGATATCTTGTTTTATTGGATAATGGATCAGGCATATTATACAAGGCTCCCTTGTTATTCCAAGCTCAATTTATACCGAAGTTTTCATGACTGTTCTTGGATATATTACTTGTGACACCTGCAACAAACACAGGTTAGTAACAACAAATGAAAAGAAACTAAAAGAAGAAATTGCCCCATACTAACATGTTATACTATATGCATTGAAAAGATTGTGGCAAATCCTAGCTAACATAGGATAGCCATACGAGTTATCGAGGTTGTATATAGCATAGTTGGTATGCATTTTTGTATAGTAGAGATGGTAATATGTGATAAGGGTGGAACTCTTGGGAATTAAGGGTTGTTGGTTCAAGGTGGATGAGTTGTTTGATTAGTAGCTGGCGTGTACTAAGAATTGAATGAACTTCAAGTAGGTAAGTTATGTGCATTTATTGCACATCGCCTTTACTTCTGTCAATTGGATGTCGCCCTAGTCAGGTTACTATTCAAACATTGTTGTTGTGGTTATGATCTGATTCCTCAGTAGGGAGGAACCGCTCGGCCAAATTCGCGTTTAAGGCGTTCAATTAATGGTATGTTCTTTTTTTTGTACCTTCATGAATCTGCTCTGGTTATGAAATGGATGTTGGCTCATGTGTATTGGTTTGTGCCTTCCTTAAGTTTTGCAACTGTGTGAAATGGTGATTGTGAATGAAACTTTGATTATTCTCTTTGAAATGATGTTGAATTCATAGCATTATTGTTTATCCTAGGCATTAGCAATCATAATAATTCTCTGTTATCCATGTTGGTTTAATTAGAGTATCATCGTTGGTCTTGATGGCTATCTTCACACTTTAGTATTGTTGAATCTAGTTTGTGGGATTTTATGGGGTTCAATGATTGAAGTGTTTGTGTCACCACGCATTGTACATTTTAGCATTGGGTTGTCTTCACCGCCAAGGGTTGCGCAGTGTTGTTCCTCCTCGAACCTGTATTCACCTCTGCATTGTGGTTGTTTGATCAAAGAACACAAGGGCTATACCCTGCGTGCATTAAATAACCTTTTCTAGGCTGAGCTAGAGCCCTACCTTTTCAGTTACGGCCTCTATCGTGGATTTGTACCCGTCCACGAATGAGTCGTGGTTCTTCCTTATGCATCATGGCCTCAAAGTTTTCACCATTACAAAGAGTGGTTCTTCTCTCCCTGTGTTTTTTATGTAACAAACCTTAGCCCTCTAGTCTAAATATTAATAGAGAAGACTAGCCTAGCCTGTTGGTTTTATGACTTGATTATGTTTGATTGGTGGTATAGTTGTCGAATTTTGAGCACAGGCTTGACCATTTTCTCATGGGACAGTCGATTGGTTGGTATATAGTCACTGACTCTGTTATAGCAGTGGTAAACCCTACATCGCCAAATGCACTTTCAAAGCACACCGTTAATCCCTTTATGTTAATAACTCGGTATTGTTAATGGAGAGGGCCTCTGCCCCGATTCGATTGGATGCGGGGGTATGAGTAGTTGCCACAACTTGTTAGGTTGATTGATTTTTTACAACAGTGGTGAATTGATGGTTGATACACAGTCACTGGTATTTGCACTAATGATTATTTGGATGATTAGATGGTGTTGGTACAAGTGCTTGATGTTGCTCATGTATGTCGCGTTGTGCGTATGGTGTTTTTGCAAAAAGAAATAAGGGGCATGGTAACTCTGGTTTTCTTTGCGCCCAAATGATATTGAACCAGATGACCGTAGAGAATATATCAATGTATCCTTATTTTTGTTCGATTGTATAAGCCTGATTTTGCACAGCATAGTTGGTTACAGATGGATTAAATCAAAGTAATAATGTTTTATTAATGATTTAGCATGATGGATTGAGTTTTTACTATGACTATGTGTTTGATTTTGTTTAATAGAGATATTGCATCGTAATGTTTTGGTGACTAGGCACTATGTATAACAGGAATAGTTTGGTTTTCACAGAGTTTTAAGTGTATTTATTTGTTGAAATTGACCATTTGTTAAAAGGGGCATGTTGTCGAGATCTCGTCGTGTTGGATGGATGGTCCAGCTTTTAAGTCACATTGAATTTATTTTTTACAGTCACTGAATTACATTGCCTAGATGAGTTACCCTGTGCATAGCTTGTGTCTAAATGATGGTTGTTGGGTATATGTTTAAATATTCATTCAGAGTTTGAAATTTAATCCTGATTATTGGGTTTATTGCCTATATATATGTTTAGCGAATATAAGAGCATTTAAATCTCAAGCCCGATTGCAGTGGTCATTGTGAATTCTAGAAACATGAATTTGAGTATATTTGTTGGTTGAAGTAATGTATGGGAAGTGGTTGTTTTCGATGGTTAATAGAGTAGAAAGGATACTATTTGGAAATTGTTGTAAGATGCAAATAAGGGAATAAAATCCTCTTTATAGATTGTGTGGAATGCATATTGTCTTGTGATAGCACTGTGTTGGATATTTGATTATGAACAGTATTATTATTTGGTCAATATGATTAATGGTTGATGCATCTCTTTTCATAGAATGTTTTATGGATCACTTAATTAATTTCATGAACAATAATCATCTTTATTCCCTTCCATTATTTCATTTTTCACTAATTACAAACCCCGTCACCTCCCATATTCATTTTTTCACTCCCTGTTCTAAGATTAATTACAGTCAAGAGAATTCCGGTGTTAAAACAATTGAAAGTGGCAGTGTCTTGCATGGATTACAGTGATTTTTTATTGGTTTTCTTATAGTTGATTGTTGTTTTCATTAAGTAGTAAACATGTTATGTTCCCCCTCATGGAATCATGTTTTCGCTCAATACAAACCCCTGCATATCCCAAAACCCTTTTTCACCCCCTACTCATTAAGAAAATGTAAAAAAAATTGTATGGATTGGATTGCATGAGTATGATATATTGTTGAGCCAAAATCCATTTCATATTTTAAAAGAGTTGTCATGTATGGTTAATTAAAAGATCGTTGCTAATCAATCACACATGCAGGGATGAGCTATTCAAATAAAAGGTTGAAAATAGAGGCCTATTACACTTTTGTCAAAGAGAAGGACTAAAGGATGATAGCATCAGCAAGGGAAATATGACTTTTGATTTTTATTTTATCTATTGTTTTATGATGGTTGACTTCAGGGGTCTTTGGATAACATGTTTTATTTTGGATATATGAGTATTATTTTTGAAATAATTTCAAATTTCATGAGCTAAACTTGCCAAAAGTGAATATGTTGATGGGAGACACAAGGAGGTGTGTTTTTCTTAACTAATGGTTATGTTATGACTATTATTATTTTTATGAACTAAAGGGAGTCACAAGGGGTCCCACCTACTAGTTATTATTTATTTATGACCCTTATTATAATTATTACGCTTCCCCCTAGCTAAAGTTAGTTGAGTCTTTTAATTAACTTAACTAATGAGTTGGTTCAACTTCTTCAACCAATTCTAACATGTTAAAAGAAAAAGAAAAGGGAGGAAAAAGGGGGGATAGAAGCAGAAGCATACTAAGGTTTTCTCTTTGATTTTATGTTGAGATAGTTCAATTTTCATTCATTCATATATTCATCACAAGCCTAATTCTATTTTATGATAGCAGGGTCTTATTGTTGACAGCAATATTCAGGGCTGAATCAAATCATTCAGACACTTGTTTTTCAGAGGTGTTGATCTATCTTTGATAGTCTGTGTAGACTTTTTTGCTTGTTAATTAGTTTTCATGACTGATAAAGGCTATTGTGTAGAGTCGAGTGGGAAGCAATCTATGGCAAGTTGATCCATCTTTAAGAGTTCAGTTTTGGTTTTTTGTCAGAGGTCCTTTTGTATGTTCCATCAGGGATGTCTAAGTTTGACTTTGGTCCAAGATTTTTGTATGAGATTTTGTAAAGAAAATGACTCTTTGGTGAATTGGAATGAAATAAAGGATTGTTTTATGTCTCATCTGTCTTTATTATCATATTGGTGTCTTTGCTTATGTTCTTACATTTATTTCAACGACTATTATATTCGGAAAATTACATAAAAAGTGAATTTCCAGCAAGCTTTTTGTTGATAAAACACTAGCCTAAGCACTCATAATTAATACTTGTGAGTTAGTTGGATGATGTTTTTGTTGGCTATAACATAGGGTGATATTCTTGTCTACTTTTCTTTAGCTAAGTAAAGTATGAAAATGTTTGAGTAAGATCATTTCATATATTTTCCTCAACATTTATTTGGAAACCATACTGGGGACATCTTCGATATCTCTTTGTTTAAAAAATAATTATTCGATTTTTCATCGATACATCTTTCTTCTTTGAAATTGATTCTTTGACTATTTTACTATTAATGATTGTTCCTGCTGCAAGGAATCCCAATATCGAGCATGGTCTTCAAGACCGAACCAACATTTCTTTGAACCTATTTAACACCATTCTAGATACTGCCAATACCCGTGTCGAACTTAACCATTCTTGGGCAGCAATTGAAAGAGATATTAGTGCCCAAGAACAATTGGAGGCTAGACTTAGACAACCTATAAATCAGCAATAAACTTTTGTTTCTTCGATCTTTGGCCTTTCTTTCATGTCCTTATACTCTCGTGCTTCTAGAAGAAGAAGAGGCTTGTCACCCGAAATCAATCCTATTGCTGAAATAGGAAGAAGAAACGTTGTGTTATCTTCCCAACAAAGTGCTCTAAGGAGAACTTTATCTGAGTCATCTAGATCGTCTTTCTTTCCCTCATCTATAATCCACAAGATGGCATCTAATGGTGGATCTGGTGGCACTGGAAGTGCTCCATATTCCCAATATTCATTGTCATCGGTCATTGGTAGCTTGTACAACCACCATATCCCTGTCCAATCTACTACAAACCCCACCAAAGTCATTAAAAAATATGGGATTTTTCAATTCGAATAAGATGCCACAACCACACGGTGGCATGTATCCTCTCCTCTTAACCTAGCACCTACTACTCACCCACTTCCGAAGTTTAAAGAGAATTTTCCTAAGTTTTCAGGGAATAACACTGTCAGTACCAATGAACACCTAGTGGAATTTTCTAATGCTTGTCATAACATAGGGGCCAACGACAACGATACTTGCATGTGCCTATTCATCAATTCCTTGGAAGGAAATGTTGCGGCCGACTTCTTTGACCTTCCTCCTAAGATCCTATCTACTTGGGAGGAGTTAATCTATTGGTTTTGATCCACTTATGGGAAATCTAAAAGCCCTGCCAAGAAGTTAAGGGAATACAATAACGTCACTTATAAAGATGGTGAGACCATCAATTCTTTCAACTTGCTTTCACCAAATTGTACAATCAAATCCTTGAACTTATCCACCCTCAGAACCAAGCTGCTTTCATGCATTGCCTTCTCCTTACCTCCATAGGCTTGAGGAAAAATCTGTTGATGCCAATTGCCCATTGTTTCTTCATTGATGGTGGTTCAGGCCCATGTGTGATGTCGAATATTATTATGGAAGATATAGGATTTTCTTGTACAGATGAAAACACCAGAATCGTACTTTCTTATAATAGTCTACAACAAAATACCATAGGTGAGATTAAAGATGTGACCTTAGTTTTGTGCCCTCATCCTAAAATAAGGACGACCCTCAATATTCAGGTGATCGATATGCCAGTAAGAAATTACTCAATCATCTTAGGAAGAGATTGGAAAGCCTCAATGGGTGGGTACCTCTCACTCGACGGAACACATTTATCTGTTCCTCGGGGCGAAAAAAATATTATAGTCCTTAGAGAAGGAAGGATATCACCCTACAAAGAGAGTGTCCCACGGCCTAACGTAAACTATATCAAGGAGGACTTAGGAGTGTATTCCATATTTTCTGAGCAAGATAACATTTCCATGGAACAAATCGATTTAGATGATGGCATGTGGCACATGCACTTTGATGGTTCATGCTCAAACGAAGGTAACAAAGCTGGCATTATCTTTATTTCTCCTATAGGAAAAATCCATAACTTTTCTTATCGATTGGAATTTTCTTGCACTAACAATATCACTGAATTTGAAGCCTTGTTATTAAGCATTGAAAATGCTTATAATATTGGTTGTGGTCACCTTTCAGTTTTTGGGGATTCCAAGATTGTTGTGAATCTTGTGCATAAAATTTACCCTCCTAACAACAAGTTGATGAAACGATACACCCAAACCATTTGGGCGCTTATCTCAAACCTTTTATATTTTAACATCACCCATTCTAAAAGGGAGTTGAACTCAATGGCCAATCGGTTAGCAGTTTTTGGAGCCTCCCCTAATCGGAAACATCTTCCACATAGACCTGATTGTACCTTTCAATCCCTATATCGCCCTCATATTCCCGACAATATAGAATCTTGGCAGGTCTTCCCTCGCGATGAGATTATTTGTGCTTTCATTCAAAATAAACCTTTTAAACCTAAGGAAATTATATCCATAGAAGATAACAAGATTCCTAAAGGCTTGAATCCTTTGGAGAGTTCATTTCCGTTAAGTGATGTAGGCAAAAAGGAGAAACAAAAGGAAGAAGAGTCAAAAAGGAAGGTGGGTGAAACCATCTCATTGAACATTGGGACACCCGAGACTCCAAAGAACGTCAAAATAGGTGCCAATTTTTCAGATGAAGAGAAGGGAAAGTTTGCCAAGTTGCTTAGTGGATTTCAAGATGTTTTTTCTTGGTCTTATGAGGATATTCGTGGTTTTGATCCTGGACTTATACAGCATTCCATCCCCATTCAGGAAGGTGTAAAGCCAGTTAGGCAAAAACAAAGACCTATCAACCCTGTGCTAGAAGAAACTATTCAAAAGGAGTTGGAAAAACTTTTGAAGGCTGGAATCATCTTTCCAGAAAAATATTCTGAATGGGTCTTGAATCTAGTCCCTATTCTGAAAACCACTGGTCATATCAAATTGTGCGTCGATTTTTCGTTCCCTAAACCGAGCTAGCATAAAATACCACTTCCCTCTCCCTAACATGGAAATGATTTTGCAACAAGTTGCAGGGTCACAAATGATGTCCTTACTTGACAGTTTTTCAAGTTATAATCAAATCAAGGTAAAAAGAGAAGATAAATATAAAACCACCTTTATTACTCATTGGGGTACCTTTTCTTATGAACGTATTCCTTTTGGTTTATCTAATGTAGGTGACACATTTCAAAGAGATATGTAGTTAGATTTTGACTATTTGATCGGTAAGATAATTCAGATCTACCTTGATGACTTAACAGAATACTCTAAAATTCGATCAGATCATTTTGGTCATTTGAGAAAATTTCTCATGCGATGTAGGAAATTTGGCATTTCACTAAACCCTTCCAAGTCCATTTTTGGTGTTACCAAGGGCAAACTCCTGGGACACATTGTCTCTTATTCAGGCATAAGCATTGATCCTAAAATGATTGTTGCTATCCTTAACCTTCCTGCTCCCACTTCCAAGAAATAAGTTCAAGCTTCTATGGGGGTTATTAACTTTTTTTTTAGGTTTGTCCCAGATTTTGTTTTGATGGTCAAACCAATACATAAACTTCTTAAGAAAGATCATCCTTTTTCTTGGACAGACAACGTCGAAAATTCTTTCGAAGGGATTAAGAAAGCAATCAGCTCTACACCGGTTTTGGCAAAGCTGGACTTTGAGAAGGAATTCACGATATATACTAATGCTATTGAGGAGGCAGTTTATGTTGTCCCTATGAAAAATGATGACCAAGGGAATGAATGAGTCAAAGTTTGTCTGATGATGAATTTAAATATTCTTTTATTGAGAAACATGTTTTCGCTCTTGTTAAGGTCATTGAAAAGTTTTGCCACTACATCTTAGGTAAGCATACGTTGGTAAAGGTCCCTTTACCTACTGTTAATTGTTTTCTCTCACGAACTTATCTTTCAGGAAAAATTTCACATTGGCTTACCAAGATCCGGGAGCATGATTTGAATATCATGACTTCTACCACTATCAAGGGACGTGACCTAGCCCTTCACCTGGCTCAACATGCTGAGAATGGTGATGAAATTGGTGAAGAAGATAGTTCCCTTTTAGCCCTCTTTTACATTGACGATCATATCCTCCATGTGTCTAAACATCCTAGGTACAAGAATTTGGCTTATTATTTACAAAACCAAAGATGTCCAGACAACTTGGACACTCATCAAAGGAGAATACTTCGTCTTGAATCTGCAAGATATGTCATTATAGGAGACCTGTTATTTAGAAGATATGTTGATGGTGTGTTTCTTCGTTATGTAAACAATGAGGACGCACAGAAATTGTTGCAAGAAGCTCACGGCTCTTCAAGCTCTATCATTCATGTAGGAGGTCATTTTTCTTCAAAGACCACTACTTTCAAGATTATTAGAAAAGGATATTATTGGCCTTTAATCTTTCATGACTCTTATGTTTTTTTTAGGTCTTGCGACAAGTTCCAAAAATTTGTTGGGAAAGAACGCCTTTCGTCCATGCCATTACAACATGTTCCACCATATTTTCCCTTTTCAAAGAGGGGATTGGATTTTATTGGTCCTATTAACCCTCCTTCTTTAGCTGAGAAATTTTTTATTTTGAAAGCCACAGACTATTTTATAAAATGGGATGAAGTTATCCCACTTAAACATTCTACAGACGATCAAGTAATTTCTTTCCTTGAAAATAATGTTTTTTCCATATTTGGTCTTCCATTGGAAATTATTACAGACAATGGTCTCGCTTTCATTTCTTCTAAGATGACTCAGTTTTTAGCCAAGTTGGGGATTAGACATTTCACATCATCATCTTACTATCCCCAAGGAAACGGGCAAGCCGAGTCCACCAACAAAAATATGGTAAGGATTGTCAAAAGGCTCATCGAAGATAGGCCTCATCAGTGGCACACTCTCCTCACTTATTCCCTCTAAGTAGATCGAACTACAGCCAAAGTAATCACTGGTTGTACCCATTTTCAGCCAGTTTATGGTCAAGAAGTCCTCCTGCCAACAGATCTAGAACTTTCTTCCTTAAGGTTTATGCTACAGATCGAAGAATTAAATTCTTCATATGTTTCACAAAGAGTAAATGCATTACTAGCTTTAGAAGAAAAAAGGATGTTTTATTTGGATAATGTTAAAAGGAGACAGCAAATCGTTAATAAATATTTCAACAAGAGTATCAAAATTGTCAAGTTTAAGGTCAATGAAAAATTTCTGCTATGGGATTCGGCCCACACTGATAGGGGAAGACATTCGAAATTTCAGAAATTATGGTTGGGTCCTTTCAAAATCGATTTTGTCTTAGGTACAAATTCTTACATTCTAAAATATTTGCAGGAGCGATTGTTCTCCTACAGCACTAATGGTTCTCACTTAAATCATTACATGGAACCAACTTGAAAATCTCTAACACTATCTAGATTTCCTGTATTTTAGTAGTCTAGCTCTGTTTTCAGGTTTTCGTTCTTTGTTCTACTTACAGTGGTTGTTTTCTATTTGAAGCATTTCCTATTGGCCTTACTTTTCAATCACTTTATTTCTACTATTTTAATAGTTTTGCAATTTTATTCTATTGGACTTTGTATTTGGTCATCTTTCTGTATAGTAGAGAATAAGATGTTGGATCATATTTGCCATAGTGACACTCCTGCAAAGCATTGTTAGTCAATAAAAATCAAGCTTACACAGTTTTTATGATGTCTTCTCTGAAGGACCCTTGAAATTGTTATATATTTCCACTATTATCTTACAAAGAATTGGTTATCTCCCACTTCTTCTCACCATTTCTTCATCCATTGAGATTTTAAAAGTAAATCTGGAAATTTTCTTCCTTAAAAGTTAAAGAGCAGATTCTAGTCGATGGATTATGCATACATTGGTAAAACCCCTCATACTTAACATTTTTCATGACTTATTCTCAAATTCCAGGTCATCTTTCCATTAAATCTTCTCACTTCCCCCTATTGCATATCTTCCTGGTTGTATTTTATTGACCTGCTGCTCTTGGTCTTTGAAACCATGAGTTCTGATTTCTAAATCTGTTGAAAACAAATTTTCCTGTGGAGTCGACAATTTGTTGATGATTAAATTTGCAACGAAGTTTTGCCTGCAAAGTGTTGCTAAACCCTATTATTATAAAAGCTAAATAATATTAGTAGGTGGGACCCCCTAGTAGATTGGAGATCAATTTTGGTGTTTATTCGATGTTATGTTACTATTCGACACTACTTTAATGGTTGACGATATCTTGTTTTATTGGATAATGGATCAGTCATATTATACAAGGCTCCCTTGTTGTTCCAAGCTCAAGTTATACCGAAGTTTTCATGGTTGTTCTTGGATATATTACTTGTGCCACCTGCAACAAACACATGTTAGTAACAACAAATGAAAATAAACTAAAAGAAGCTAAAAGAAGAAACTGCCCCATGCTAACATGTTATATTATATGCATTGAAAATATTGTGGCAAATCCTAGCTAGCATAGGATAGCCATGTGATTTATTGAGGTTGTATATAGCATAGTTGGTATGCATTTTTGTATATTAGAGATGGTAATATGTGATAAGGATGGCACTCTTGGGACTTAAAGGTTGTCGGTTCAAGGTGGATGAGTTGTTTGATTAGTAGTTGGCGCGTACTAAGAATTGAATGAACTTGAAGTAGGTAAGTGATGTGCATTTACTGCACATCGCCTTTGCTCCTACCGATTGGACGCTACCCTATTCAGGTTATTGTTCAAACATTTTTTTTGTGGTTATGCTCTGATTCCTCATCAGGGAGGAACCGCTAGGCCAAATTCATATTTAAGGCGTTCGATTAACAGTATATTCTTTTTTTTGGCCCTTCATGAGTCTGCTCTGGTTATGAAATGGATGTTGGCTCAGGTGTATTGGTTTGTGCCTTCCTTAAGTTTTGAAACTGTGTGAAATGGTGATTGTGAATGAAACGTTGATGATTCTCTTTGAAATGATGTTGAATTCATACAATTACTGGTTATCCTGGGCGTCAGCAGTCATAATAATTATATGTTATCCCTGCTGGTTTAATTAGAGTATCCTTGTTCGTCTTGATGGCTATCTTTATGCTTTTGTATTACTAAATCCAATCTGTGGGATTTTATGGGGTTTAATGACTGAAGCGTTTGTGTCACCACGCATTGTACATTTGGGCATTGGGTTGTTTTCACCGCCAAGGGTTGCGCAATGAGTGATGTTGTTCCTCCTCGGCCTGTCTTCACCTCCACGTTGTGTTTGTTGTATCGAAGAACATGAGGGTTATACCCTACGTGCATTAAATAACCTTTGTCAGGCCGATCTAGAGCCCTACCTTTCCGGTTATGGCCCATTTTGTGGAGTTGTACCCATCCATGAATGAGTCGTGGTTCTTCCTTATACATCGTGGCCTCGGGGTTTTCACCATTACAAAGAGTGGTTCTTCTCTCCCTATGTTGTCTACGAAACAAACCTTATCCCTCCAGTCTGAAGATTAATAGAGAAGACTAGCCTAGCATGTTGGTTTTACGACTTGGTTATGTTTGATTAGTGGTATAGTTGTCAACTTTTGAGCACAGGCTTGACCAGTTTCTCATGGGACAGTCGGTTGGTTGGTATATAGTCACCGACTCTATTATAGCAGTGGTAAACCCTACATCACCAATTGCACTTTCAAATCACATCATTACTCCCTTTATGTTAATAACTCGGTATTGTTAATGGACATGGCCTCTGCCTCGATTCGATTGGATGTGGGGATATATGTAGTTGCCACAGCTTGTTAGGTTGATTTATTTTTTACGACGGTGGTGAATTGATGGTTGATACACAGTCATTGGTATTTGCACTAATGATTATTTGGATGATTAGTTAGCATTGGTACAAGTTCTTGATGTTGCTCACGTATGTCGCGTTGTGCATATGGTGTTTTTGCAAAAATAAATAAGGGGCATGGTAACTGCGGTTTTCTTTGGGGCCAAATGATATTGAATCGGATGACTGTAGAGAATATATCACTGCATCCTTATGTTTGTTCGATTGTATAAGCCTCAGTTTGCACAACATAGTTGGTTACAGATGGATTAAATCGAAGTAATATTGTGTTATTAATGATTCAGCACGATGGATCGAGTTATTATTGTGACTATGTGTTTGATTTTGTTTAATAGAGGTACTGCATCGTAATGTTTTGGTGACTGTGCACTGTGTATAACACGAATAGTTTGGTTTTTACACAGTTTTAAGTGTGTTTATTTGTTGCAATGAACCATTTGTTAAAAGGGGCATGTTGTTGATACCTCATCATGTTCGATGGATGGTCCATCTTTTAAGACACATTGAATTGTTTTTTTTACAGTGGCTAAATTACATTGCCTGGATGAGTTACCTTGTGCATAGCTTGTGTCTAAATGATGGTTGTTGGGTATATGTTTAAATATCCATTCAGATTTTGCAATTTAATATGGATTATTGGGTTTACTACCTATATATATGTTTAATGAATATCAGAGCATTTAAATCTCATGCCCGATTGCAATGATTATGTGACTTCATTGTGAATTATGGAAACATGAATTTGAGTATATTTGTTGGTTGAAGTAATGTATGGGTAGTAGTTGTTTTCAATGGTTAATAGAGTGGAAAGGCTACTATTTGGAAATTATTGTAAGATGCAAAGAAGGGAATAAAATCCTCTTTACATATTGTGTGGAATGTATATTGTCTTGTGATGGCACTGTGTTGGATATTTGATTATGAACAGTATTATTATTTGGTCAAGATGATTGATGGTTGATGCATCTCTTTTCGTAGAATGTTTTATGGATCACTTAATTAAATTCATGAACAATAATTGTCTTTCTTCCCTTCCATTATTTCATTTTTCACTAATTACAAACCCCGTCACCTCCCATATTCATTTTTTCACTCCTTGTTCTGAGATTAATTACAGTCAAGAGAATTTCGATGTTAAAATAGTTGAAAGTGGCAGTGTCTTGCATGGATTACAGTGATGTTTTATTGTGTTTCTTACAGTTGATTGTTGTTGTCATTGAGCAGTAGATGTGTTCATTTCCCCCTCATGGAATCATTTTTTCGCTCAATACAAACCCATCACATATCCTAGAACCCCTTTTCACCCCCTGCTCATTGAGAACCGGTAAAACAATTTGTATGGATTGGATTGCATGAGTCTGATATATTGTTGAGCCAAAATCCATTTCACATTTTAAAAGAGTTTTCATGTATGGTTAATGAAAGGATTGTTGCTAATCAATCACACATGCAGGGATGAGCTATTCAAATAAAAGGCTGAAAACAGAGGCCTATTACACATTATTCCTTGGGTGGGCTCAGACCGTTCGCCTGTTCTATTGGAGGAAAACTTCCAGGTAACCCCAAAAAATAGATCGTTCTGGTTTGAAAACTTATGGATCGAGCACCCAACTTTCAAGGAGAACATCAAGATCTGGTGGAAAGAGGGCATTCAAGAATAGAGAACAAAAATGTTTAAAATTCAAAGAAGGATAAAATACATAAAATAAAAAATCAAGCAGTGGAATAAAGAAGTCTTTGGGAATATTGACCAGGCTAAAAAATATCTAGAAGATAAAATTGGTCGGCTCCAAGAACAGTGTATCCAAGAAGGCTATAATGAGGAGAGGAAAAAAGAGGAGAGCCAATTAAGTCAGGAGTGGGAGACTAGATGTAAACAAGAGGAGATCTTGTGGAGACAGAATTCCAGAGTGCGGTGGTTAAAGGAAGGAGAAAAAAATACCAAGTTCTTCTGTAGATCGACTTTAGCGAGAAGAACTCATAATAAAATATTGAAGATCCATGACCAAGAAGGGATAGAGAGAGAATCCCATCTAGACATTGAAAATACTCTAATTAATCATTTTCAGGATATAGCAAGAGAACCCAACTTGGAAAGAACTGAAGAAATCCATAGGATATTAAGGCATATACCCAAAGTGGTTACAGCGGATCATAACTTGAATCTAAATAAACCTATTTCTATTGAAGAAGTCGACCAAGTGATCTAGGAGATTCCAAATGGAAAGGCCCCAGGCCCAGATGGTTTTACTGCGGACTTCTTCAAAGCTTGTTCAGATCTCGTTAAAATGATATTTATGGCATAGTGGAAGACTCAAGATGCTCGGCCTCAATCTTGAAATCCATGAACTCCACTCTGATCACCTTGATACCCAAATAAAATGAGGCGAGGACTCCGGACAGGTTCAGACTGACCTCCCTTTGCAATGTGGTGTACACGATTATATCTAATGTTATCGCTAATAGAATGAAGCCCCTACTCCCCATTCTAATTTCAAAGGAACAATCAGGCTTTGTAGAGGGAAGGAAAATAATGGATAACATCATTCTATCCCATGAAATAATTCATACTCTGAAAAGTAGGAAAAAAGACGGTATGATAATTCAACTAAACTTTTCCAAATCATATGACAAACTCAGCTGGAACTATATGGCAAAATCATTGGAAGCCTTTGGATTTGACAAGCACTGGATCAAGTGGGTAATGACCCTGGTGTCCACGACCAGTTCTCACTATTGGTCAACGAAGCCCCAACAAAACCGTTTTACCCTTCCAGGGGCCTCAGATAAGGATATATGTTGTCACCCTTCATGTTTATCATTATGATGGAAGGGTTAAGTAGAACCATAAAATATGCAATAGAAGAAGGAACTATAAAAGGACTCAGACTATATGAAGAGTTCCCTACAACAACTCATCAATAGTTTGTGGATGACACAATGTTGCACGAAATTCCTAGAGCCTACAAGAAGATCCTAGTTGACTTCGTAGAAGCCTCAAGGATAGAAATAAACCACTCAAAATCTATGATTTACTTCTTCAACACAAATATTGGTGTCCAAAGGAATCTCTCCAACATCATAGGGTTTGAGAGGAAAACCCTGCCCACTATATATCTGGGTGTGCCCCTAATGGACAAGGCAAGTAAATACACTACCTGGGAAGGGATCCTCACCAAGCTTCAAGAGAGAGTAAAGAGATGGACCTACAGAACCCTTAATTTAGTTGGTCATTTAAATCTAACAAAGGCAATATTACAAGAGATCCCAGCATATTTAATGTCAGTCTTCACAGCCCCAAAAGGTATTTTATAGAAAATCAAAACAATCCAAAGAAATTTCTTATGGAGAGGTGTAGAGGATAAAAATAAATGGGCCCTGGTGGCATGGGAGAAACTGTGTTTGTCAGAGAGCAAAGGGGGTCTTGGTCTACAAGACCCACAAGTAACAAATGAAGATTACGGAGAAAAATTGTGTGGAGATGGGTCAAAGACGACTCGACATCATGGGCTAGCCTATGGAAATAAAAATATTCTCATGGTATCAATCCTCGGGAGCTAATCAATTTCACAGGAACAGGAGAAGGAATAGCCATCTAGACCTTATCTTGGAGGAATAAAAAGTGGATCTAGGATCACAGTTTCTGGGAAATCAAGAATAGACAAACAACAAGATTTTGGGAAGATGCATGGAAAAAAGAACCCAAGATGGAAAACCAAGACAGGGACAGGATAAAACAAGAGATGTCGGGGAAAGGTAAAGTAAGATTTTGTCAGTACTGGAAACAAAGGGAGGAGATACGAAAATGGTGAATATTAGACAATTTTCAAAATCAAGACAGCACTTGGGATGCGCAACTGGTCAAAGAGATAGAGGAGGAGGTAGGTAAAAGGAATATTTGGTTCTCGAAGGAGGAAGACCAACTAAGATGGTGGATAATTCTCTCTAAAAGAAGCTAGAAACTATATAGTAGGCCAAGCCCAGAGAGAGATGGAACCTCATGGGGAATGACTTTGGAGTTACCCTCAATGGACAAAGATAAAAATATTTAAGAAAATCTTGACCTGTGAAAACCTTGTAAAAGCAGGCTTCCACGGACCCTCAAGATGTCATCTCTACAAAGGCCAGGAGAAAACAACAAACCACCTTCTGGATGAGTGCACCTATGCAACCGATATCTAGGAGTGGGTAGCAATGGGATTTCTCCAAATGGATAGGGTAAAGGGAGATATTAGAGCTACTTTAAAGAATTGGAAGGCAATCTACAGTGAAAATTGTTAAAGTTTTTTTTATTATTCGGTTACCTTTCTATTTACTAGATAATAATAGCATAGACAGGATCACTGAGAGAAACACAATCACAAGAGTACACAAGCATTTATCCTAGGAAACCCTCAAGGGAAAGAAAACCCAGCAAAACTTCCTTAATATAGATAGCCAATATAATGCCAAGATAATGAACCAAACAACACAGAAATTCCTCTTCCAAGGATTCACCTCTCTCTCTCTTCCTTCTTCTGGCAATTGGTAACTACAACTTCCTTCAATACTTGCGCACTAGATGAGTGATTTGAGTGTGTGTCCAAATGAGGTGCTAGCCTCTCTTATTTATACAATCTGGCACGTGTGAACTGGGGTGTCTTTTCACTTGTTGGGATGACTTCTCATTATGGGTGGTTATAACCACTTTAATATATTCTAGCTGGGCCGACTTCTCATTCTGGGTGGTTATAACCACTTTAATATATTCTAGGGCCGACTTTTCATTTAGCCTAGTACAATTAGGGTTTGACCAATCCGCAAAAGGGGATTTGGTCAATTACAATTCCCTACATGATCAATCCACAAAAGGGGATTGATCTAATCAAATAGAAATATATTTTATCTGTATCCACAAAAGGGGATAAGAACATTCTTTGCAGTTACACAATACTTTAACACTCCCTCTTAACAAGAAGGATATTCTTTATCTTTTGACAGGTCACCGGATGTCAACATCATCTAGGTAGCAGCATCCACTGGATAACATCATCAACTGGGCAACATCATCAATTGGGTAACATCATCAACTGGATAATAGGAGGCATCAATATAATCCACTTGGTCATCTGGCATCATGATCACTGACTGGAATATCTATAAATCATCAGAAGTTTTGTTCTCTTTATCTTTGCGCAGAAGATACTCTTTCTTTCTTTTGTCTTCACGCAGAAGACACGTATTTCTTATCTTCGCACAAAAGATATATTATCTTCACACAGAAGATGTCTTATCTTCACACAGAAGATATTCTATGAGTTTTTCCATTCATTTTATGTTCTCCCTTCTCTTGTAGTCATCTATCTCACCCATCCACTAGGGAGGAATACAACCATAGCTTCACTCCTAGTCATCCCACATGAACTAGAGAAGCTAAGATGCTAGCCTGGGAAAGACTAGACTCCCTTTCTATGATCCACGCAGGATCACAACACAAACCTCAAGAGCCAACTAACCATTCCACATGGTCAAGGTTTGTGTTCCAGACTGCTCAATCCTTGGCAAGAGGAGAGTATCTGCTCGTTGCCCCTTGGAGAAACATCCACATTCCTCTCTATGAGGGTGGTCACACCCCTCTCTACGAGGGTATTATAGCATGTCCCCAGAGTATCCAAAACTCAACACTTGGACAGAGGCCAGCTTTGGAAAATTTCTTATTCCCCTTCTCTATGAAGGTCTCTTCTCTTTCTCCTTCTCTACGAAGGTCTACCTGTGAGATTGTGCATTCCTTCTCTTGTGGTCCAAAATATTTCCATGGTATAATACCATGTTACCCATCTGCTGGGCACCATCCATCTACTGGATAGCTTTCATATTGATCAAAATATATGGGCACCATTGATCCAGATTTATGTAGGAACACAATGAAATACAGAAATACACATAAACACAGAGATGCAGCAGAAATAAGACTTCATT
>SNQJ01S0173313.1:0-20352 GCA_010110895.2 Picea sitchensis | reverse complement strand
TGATTATAAGGTCATGAACCAAACAATAGGATAACAGCTATTCAAGGTTTGACAACAAGATAACAGTGAAGAATAAATATGAAAAATTGATACCAAAATGGAAAGGAACCTGTGATCTGTATTAGCAATGAAAATCTGAGTACAAAAGTGTATTACAGTATCCAGAATCGAACCCCATAGAGATCCAAATGTATTTGGCTTTATAGCCTCTTACAATCAGTTTCAGATCCTAAAACAATGGATCTGATATTCTAAAAATAGAAAGTCAAAACTGATTTACAAAAGATAAGGAGAGATCCTCAAGATGAGGTCAACCTCTATCTTTTGGTCTTCAAAAATTGGTTGAAAGTTGATGAAGTGTAGTCTAGCCTTCCAAGGCTCTTTGATCTGTCCCTTTGAAAGTGGAATTCGAATTTGATGATGTGTGCCAAAAATCCCTATCATTTTTCCCTTGAAAATCATCAAATTGAGTCAAAAAACTCCCTTTTGACTTTCATCTCCAATAATGGCCTTTAGATTTTGATTTGATAATTCATAACCAGCTTTGAAGAAGAATTCAAACCATTCAAACCCAACAATTCTTGATCTAGGCGAAAATTTGACTATTATGGCCATGACAGGCTTTCAACAGTGCACTTGCCTGAAAATCTGCTCCTGCGCTGTTGAAAGTCGCCACTTTCCACAACTAACTAGTCAAAATTCTGCCTTCTGCACTAGTGAAAGTGTAGATTTTTTCAAAATCAAATTTCTCAGTCATGGAGAGTCCGTTTTGCATGTTTCAATAGTCGATCGACATTTACAAATCCTGAACTTTCCAATGATGCTTTCAGATCTTCATTTAGAACTAGGAAGCTAGTCAAATTCTCCCTACAAGATTAGTCATATTTCCTTCAAAAATGCCGGTGCGTTTTTTAGTGCTAACAGGTCCTAACTAATTTTTTCCCAACACATTGTTGGATGATGCAATCTCAAAACACTGATAACCTAAAACAATTTATTAAATTTCTTATATCTCGAATCTTCAAAAATTTGAACAAATCGTTAAATTGTGGATGCAGTTTGGTTGTGCCTTGTAAGATCTCCTTTTCTTGTCATTGTGTAAGTGTTTAGTGATGATTTTTGTCGTTTAGTTTTTGTCTCCGGATTAACCATATGAATTCCTTTCTTGGAGTCTAAGCAAAGATAGAAGATCCTCTACCCTCACATGTTCATTGCCTACAACTGGGAAGCCTTTGTTTAAATGGTTGTTCAACCCCCCTCAAGGAAAAATCTCTTTGACCAGATTTCCAGTCTACCCCGAGCGTATGTTGTGGAAGGAGTTCCCTCCCTACTTAGTTCTCCACTGGATACACAAGAAGGCCCTTGGATATCTCATCCCTTCTTATTTATGATTGAACTTTATAGTTGTCTACCTTATAGAAGTAACACTTAGCAATTTTATTCACAAATTTTCTAGGAATCTGTAACGCCCTCCTCGTTACGACAACAACTCTAGGAATAGGTGCAATTTTTTTTTTTTTGTTTAAGGTGTGTGCGCGCGTGTAGAAGTAACAAACACACTTGAATCTACGTCGCCACTCAACAATCAACAAGATACAACCACGATGTTCAGCACAAGAAGACTGAAGGCACACAACGAGTAACTACAACAATATACGATCATAAGCATAAGGCGCACAACACAAACATTAAGACATACTGGGGGTGAACAGTAAGAACACAGAGGGAAGAGTCCATGGTGTTAGGGTTACTATTTCTGCTCAGGAAAGCAGGGCTTTTAGTCTTATGTCTTCTCGAAATAAGATTAGACAGTCTCCTGGCCGACTGCTCAGGCAGAACCTGGTAACCCGACCTAGAACAAGACGCAAGCAAGATGAACACAACAAGACGACCCCGACATATCACAGTGACAACAAGCAATAAACGCCCCTAAACATAAGGCATACAACTAGCAGCTATAAGCAGAAAACGAAACCAGGTGTTAAGTACAGTACAGTCACAGATGGAAGAATCCAACAATAGAGTTTACTATTTATGCACAGAAAAGCAGGGCTTTTAGTCTTATGTCTTCTCGAAAGAAGATTAGACAGGCTCCTGTCCGACTGCTCAGGCAGAAACTAATAAATCTCTTAGGGAGTCGCAGTAGTGGAAACTGTGCCTTTAAACAGCCCGAGACTACTGATACGGCTCAGGATTCTTTACACCGAAAATCACCCACATAGACATATGGACTAAGGTTAATGGGGGAGTCTACCTCCCACCGGACCAACACTCCCGACACACGGAAGGTTTATCAACCAAGCCCGACTTAATCTACAAGGAACAACACCCTCAATACAGTCTCAAAATTTCTATTGTACTTAGCTCAAGGTTATTACCCGTAAATGTTTATTAATAGTGATGAAAGTTACAAAACACTGCCCAAAATTATTAAGCACCTTTCATTTATCTCACATATCCGGGCCATGATTTTACAATTACAATACCTCTTATATGCTACCCCCACCAGAATTATAATGACCTTCCAAGATAAAACACTCAATTAAACATGAGGAGCTCACAATGCGATGTCATCAATGATCATAAGGTTCAATAATAATGCATTAAAATAACATCATAATTATAGGTAACATCAGTTTGAAATTAGCAAGATACATCATAATTTAAGGTGGAAATCTATGAAATAATAAATTTAAAATGTCAACAATTAAAAAGGGCGATATTGGAAATGACAAACTATCAATATTACAAATGACAATAATTAAAGATAACAATTTATTAAAGATGTCAATATATATAGAATTACATCAGAATTATAGGTGACATCAATTTGAAAATAACCATATACATCATAATTAAAAATGGCGATCTATAAATAATAAAATTTTAAATGACCAAAATTAAAAAGGGCAATATTTCGAAAAGACAAACTATCAATAATAAAATGACAATAATTAAATACATCAATTAATTAAAGATGCCAATATGTAGAAATAACATCCTAATTACATCATATTGGTGACATTGACGCTTACAAGGTTCTACCAATTCGTAATGACAACCTGGCCATACCTCCGGATATCCTTGCATGTAATTCCCAGGGAACCAAATCTTCTGTCAAACATGTGGTCGACAGTTACACCCATGAGCTATCAAAGTTTCCAAAAGGGGGTGCCCTAACTGTAGCTGCGTTTAACAATAAGGACCCTACCCTACGAAAGAAAAAAAAACAGTAATTCTCCCAATACATAACCTTTATAACTCATTGAACGCCTACTATTAAGGCATAACGTCCACCTTCAATCAATGCGTAGCCTTCTGGAACAGATTCAAGCTTAAATGATTAAACTATTTCATTCAAATGCATATATACAATTTTCTCTGTCTTTATAACCATATCGGTTACTTCTGTTTGGAATTAGTGCAGGTGAAGGAATTAACGCAATTGAAAACAATGTCAAGTACACAATAGACACGCAGGGCCTAAATCCGATTCCCAACGCTGACATTATGGCAAGGCACAGTCTGACAGGAGGTAAATTCGTGGTTACGGTAAATGCAAAATTTTAATAACTTTTAATACACCCTGTCACCTCTAACTGCTTTTAAATCACAAGAAATTAGCTCCAACAAAACCGGGCTTATCAAGCGATTATTACTGAACCCTAAGTTAATTTAAATAAGTAAAAGGTTACGAATTACCATGCCCTGTGATTGATCTAGTAAAAGTCGTTGATCTGTCAAAGTCTGGCACAGTTGCAGGCTTTTCAGGATTCTTTGTTTCCCTGCTGCTTTTGGTGAACGTATTAACGATGGCGTTCACACTGGGTAGTCTGTAAATTAATCTAGAGGAATAGAAGAGTATTAGTGTTAGAATCATTTGTGGTTTGCAGCATAGCTAAAGTGGAAATATAGCGGAATGTAGTCTATGTGTTATGGTTAGTAGCAGTTTGAAGAAAGCATCTTCGAATGGTAGAATTTCTCCAAAGTTGGAGGGAGAAAAAAAAATCATTCAACGCGGAATTGATTGGCGAGCAGAGACGCTTGAATTGTAATTATTATGGAAGTCGTGCTATGAAACTATAGATATGATGATGTTATGGTTTTTATAAACTATTTCGGGTGAGATTTTCCAGGTTGAAATCGACTTGCTTTGAATAGATTCAAGTCACTTGAAAACAGGACAGAACATTGATGTCTATGTCATCTTTTTATTATTATGTTTTACAAATATAGGAACCAATTCAATTAAAACCTCCGGACGGATTTCCCACAGCAGCGGAAAAACGAATTTCCAGAATGATTTCACACCCACGTTTTTATCAAAACGTTGCCAGGGAAACTTTACAAACACGAACTTGCCCCTACAGCTACGTAAACACGCCCATAGAGATTTACAAGGCCCAGTTCACCCAACACCCAAATCAATAAACCAAACGTAGAGGAAGGGCCAGCCGTTTTTCTTTCCTTTTCATTTTAAAATGTATTAAAGATTAGGGTGATGAAAAAATTCATTTTAGGGTTGCTGATCAATCAGTTTCCAAAGTCAATGGTTGGTTGATTTAAGCTGTGATCTTGCAATGTGATTCTAGATTCCAGTGCTACCTGAAGATGAAAACGCGTTTAAATTTTTCAGTCACAATAAAAAGAAAAATATTCACTCAAAAGTTCAACGATGTGTCCACTTTCAATACATACTGCAGACCAGAAGATAGATTCGACCAGGGCCTAAATTTCAATTGGCATACATACAAAAATGAAGACGAATGTCGTGAAGTATGAAGTAAGAAGCCAACATCAGTAAGGAGAAAAGGAACAAGAAGGGGCCGCTACCTAAACTTCAGTAACCAACTTACCCAGCAACCTTCCAGCTACGGTTTCACCGTAATCATTCTTGGAACGGAAATGCCAAAACCAGATTTTCTCAAAAGGTAAGGTTGGGAAACGGGATAGAACCAAATTTCAGAACCCAACTACAATGCAATGCCAGGGACAAATTTCCAGAACGAATTCGCCCTTCCCCATCAAGAACCAATCCAGATTTCTATATATATGTACACATTTTTGTTTTTCCTTTTTTTTAAACTAGCAGCGGTAAATAAATTTTTAACAGAGGTAAGTAACAGCCATAGCATTTTCCTTCACTACGCCAATAACGGAGGTAAGAAATTTTATCAACCAGAGTAAGTCGTAAGACATTCTAATCTACTAAAATACAAATCATACCTTTGCCTTATCGCCTCCTCCGAAGGTTTGTCCGCGCGCTCCGTGCAATCCTTCTCGTCAACCGTCAAGAGCTCACCGGTGCCTCCAGCCAATGCGTAGCTAGAGGGTACTCTGCTTCCCCCTTAGCCCTCTCGGGCTGCCAAGGGGCCACCTGTGAATCGAGGAGATAAGACTGGCTTCTCAGCTAGCCTCCAGGTTGAGCTACCACTCCAGCTTCTGGTGAGAATTTCCCAACTCCTCACAAGCAAACGATCAAGCCACAATCCGGCCGTAGATTCATGCCGTTCCCTCTCATCTTCCCTCCTTTTCCCCTTCTTTCATAGAATTTGGAGACCCACCTACTTTCCCTAAATCGCTATTTAATTTTAATGACAATCCTCTAAATTCTCTGTCGTCCAAGTGTCCATCATCCCCCATGTTTCTCCAAAATTATTTTCTTTAATTTAAATAAAAGACTCATTTCCCTCACCCTCCTATAATTAAGCTCCTAAAAATTACTCCTAGGGTTCCTAGATCCCTATGCGACTTTAATAGCTTTCCTAAAATGAAGTTGTTGATTTTTAGTAACTCTTTAATTGTTGATTCCTTTTTGCTTTTTACACTATGTTTCCTTACTTTCCTTTATTAAGTTTTCCTTATTACAAGTTTCTTTATTTCTATTAATTGTTTCCTTTCCTTTATTTTATTTTATTTTTATTATTTTATTTTATTTTAAACCTAAAAGATAAATGCACTCATTAAACCTTTCATTGTATTTCTAAAATCCTAACTTTATACTCCACACTTTAATAATTTTTAATTCTTCTTTATACTTTAAAAGCTATGGGTTTCACTTACTTTATCTCCCTCATTACTTTACCCCTTTAATTTTTAAAGAAGACTTTAACTCACACTTAGGAGGGTTTTAGTTATGTCCTTAAGTTTATTTTTGGAGGATCTTCTCTTAAGGCTAATCAAAATTTTATCTTAGAAGTTTTAAATTTAGGTTTAGATTTGGTAGCGACAATTAATTAGAGTCGTTTTAATAATTTCATCAGGCGTTAAGGTCTCAGGGTCATCTATGTTGTCTCATCATCATCATCAATGCGACGTGCCTTCAGGACGCACTACGTGTTACAAGGGTGCCACTCACCTACATTCAAGTTTTATTTGTGCGACGTGCCCTCAAGATGCACCACGTGCTCCAAGTGCCACTCGCCAACTTGTGTTTCTTTTTGCGCGACGTGCCCGTAGGATGCACCACGTGCTCCAAAGGGTGCCACTCGCCGACTTGACTGATTGGTGAACATCTATAACCCCTGGAGTCAACTCCGCGGGTGAACTTGTGGGAGCTAAGGGATATGAATAAGGCCCGCCTTATTGCGTGCCCATCAGAATCATCGTGAGCAACTGTCGCGGTCTTCCCTCACGGCATCATGGATCCTCTCAGACTAGGTAATTGTTAACTACAGTTCGAGCCACGGCGAGAGTGCTAGTGAGGCTGTGGTAGGGTTGTTGTCCACACCTCTCCTCAACCTCTCTGGAAATGGAGTGTGTGGCCCTTTACTCCCTTATGTGAGTCTGGTCGGCGAGCTATCGTCATTACCATCATCAACCATCATGTCAGAACATGTCAGCAATATATCATCAAATCAATAAATATCATGGTAAAATAAATCAACTCAATATCACCTCCGACTCAATCCGGTCCAAGGGGTTCTGTCGATGCCTCATCCTCAAGGTCAAGAACCCTGTACACTCAATAAAGCTGAGTCAATGGCACCTGTACAACAATAGTAAAACATCATGTCATCTATCGCCGCGCATCATCATCAAGCATAAATGTTTTATCATCATAAAAATCAGATCGCCGCGAGCAAAGTGTCCTCCAAAAGAATAAGTTTTCTAAGTGTGCGAGAGCGAGATGTTACGCCTGCACCCCTCTTGGTCTAAACATCCCATGAAGTTTCTCGGTATAAATGCCAAATAATAGTATCATAGTATCATAAGTCTATCTATCAAACAAAAATGGAAACTGTTGGCGCATATCATATGCGTCCTCCTAGGTCACCGAGTCCAGACTATAATTGTCCCACTTTGATCCTTGGGCGTCTATGGTTTGACGTCGTAACTTTCAAACGCGATTATCTAAAATCACAGTTTGGATGGGCCCTTGGCTCCCTCGTTCGACACCTGCAAGGAACTGATGTCAATCACGTGTGTAGGATCACTAATATAATGTCTCAAAGCGATACATGAAAAACTATGCGTGCATATGCCTCAAAGAAGTCGGGCAAGGCTGATGGAGTGGGCCATGGGCTGCCTATACAATCTCGAAGGTCCCGCAGACCTAGGAGAGTTTAGCTCCCTTCCCAAACTTGATCCCCGAACTCTTATGCGGTTTTACCCGCAAGAGACTCGATCGTCGACCTCGTAACTACGGTCATTTCGGTGCCATCGGCATAACTCTTTAATAGATCCACGCGCTTCTTTAATCCGTTGTCTTATGGTTTTGCATTTGCTCTTCCATTTCTTGGATTGCTTCTGGTCCAACCAAGACCCTATCATCAAGCCGATCTGAACTCAAGGGCGTCCCACACTGTCGCCCATAAAGGAACTCAAAGGCGCCATCTTAATGGTTATGCAGTAGCTGTTGTTGTAGCGAACTCTACTAGAGGCAAAATTCCTCCCAAGCAGCTTTTGTTGGTCCATCACGTACATCTCGCAACATGTCTTCCAAGGTTTGGTTCGTTCGTTCCGTCAGTTCTCCGTCAGTCTCGTTGATACACAGTTCTAAAGTTTAGTTGAGTTCCCAGGCCTCTTGGAAACTACTCCAAAACCGTCATTAAACTGATCCTCGGTCGGATATAATATTCTTAGGCACTCCATGCAGCCTCACAATCTCACTGATGAAAACTCTGGCTATGTCGGTGCCTGATACATCATTACGCACAGGAATAAAGTGTGCACTCTTCGTTAGAGTGTCTACTACTACAAAAATCAGAAACGTGTCTCCTTGCCGTCAATGGCAATCCAACAATAAAATCCGCCGAAATGACTTCCCATTTCGATTCGGAATGGCATGTGGTTGAAATAATCATGCCAGGTGTCTATGTTCAGCCCTTTACCTGATGACACTCTAGACATCTAGCCTAAAGTTATTATAACCGACCTTCATTCCTTTCGAGAGAAGAACAAGGGCTTAAAGGGTCTACCTCATCTTCCATTAACTCACGGAAATGAGTCATGTAACTGCTCTATGAGCCTTTCTCGGGATCAACATCCTCAACTTTCGTCGTTTGGTACTCAAATTAGACCTCTAAACCTCAATAAACCATCAGCTATCAAATGAATACCCCTCATATCGTGGTACCATCATTGTGTTTTGTCCAATAAAATCCTCGACTTCTTTGTACCAGTCATCATTCTGTTGTAATTGAGACTCTTCTCAAATAGATTAGATGCAGGCAACATCGAAAATATGCGTGGCCTCCGACTCAAAGCATCCAGCCACTCGGTTCATTGTTCCCCTTTATGTAGTAATCTCGAAGTCATTTTCGCTAAGCAATTCCGATAGCGTCGTTGTCTAATACGTTAATTAAACTGCGTGAAAAGTAATGTTATGATCCACAATCGGTCTTTAATTCAAATTTTCATCAACAAGTGTCTCCAAACCTTCAAGGCATAAATGATGAATGTAACTCCAAATCATGCGTCGTGTAGTTCTCCTCATGCCTTCTCAGTTTTCTCGAAATGTAAGCAATGCTTGTCGTCTTGCATCACAGAATAGCTTAAACCTTCCTTGGATGTGTCGGTGCATACCAAAGTTTCGTCCATGTCGAGGACCTTTAGTATCGGTCGCGGTGGTCAACAACTCCTTAAGCCTTCGAAAATGCTTCCATTTCTCGCTCCAAAAACTTCTTGTTTTCTTACTTAATTTAATTGTTCGGGTTTTCTATTGAAAATCCCTCGACAAACCGTCGATATTATCCTACTAAACCCATAAAACTGCAGCGCCACCGTGACATTGGATTTAGTACCGGCCATTCCATAATATCTCAACCTTGGCTGGATCCTGGCGTGTATGCGCCGGAGATGCAATGCCCTAAGTAGTGAATCCTCGATTGATAAAAGAGCATTTGGACAACTTCCATACAATTTGTGCTCTACCATAGCAAACCTTTGTAATTACTGGCCATGCAAGTGTGCGTCATGCTCCTCCGTCGTCCGAGTAGATCAAAATATCGTCAATGAATATGGACGAACTTGTCCAAGTACTTTCAGAACATAGTTCATCAAACTCATGGAAGACTTCTTACAGGCGTTTTAGAGTCCAAAAGGTAAAACTTGATAAACTCGTAATGTCAAATCTCGTCTTAAAAGCGGTCTTAGGACGTCATCCTCCTTGATCGTAACTGGTGATACCCTGATGCTTAAATCGATCTTGGAAGTATATCGCTTCCTTTCATTTGATCAATGAGATCATCAATTCTTGGTAAAGGGATACTAATTCTTGATCGTAGCCTTGTTAGGTTGGCCGGTAGTCAGTACAAAGCCTCCACGATCCGTCCTTCTTTCAAATGAAAATAGCAGTTACCCACGGTGACACACTAGGATTTATATTAGTCCCGAGGTCTAAAACTACTTGGTTTCATTTCCCAGCTCTTGCAACTCCGGTCGACATCGATAAAGGCGTTCTGCATTATCAGTTCGATCCGGTTTCGAATCTATGGTAAGCTCAATTCTCTTTCCGGCATCGGGTAACTCCTTGGGAAACACGTCCGCAAACTCCTTCACCACTTAGGAAGGTGTTCTAGATATATGCTACTCCCTTTTAGTTGTGAGGATGTATAAAGCTTACCCTTGCATGCTCTTCGTAGCGTAAGGAAGAGACGAACCTCAAGATACTCACGGTTCCATCGCACAATCACCCGTCTATGTCCTTTCACCATCGATAGCTCAACCTCTTTGTCTTATAGTTGAGTATCGGCCTCATCGTTCCAACCAATCCATACCAATCATGGCGTCGCAGATCCTGAAGATTGCTGATTGACCCTCGTGACAAACTCTCCCAAGTTAAGGGAGCCTGACCCGTAACCTTTCCTCCAACCTTACGTTTGGCTCGAAGCCAAAATACTCCACGAGCTAAACTCATCCTATTCGTACCTTTACATAATCCTTTAGCGTACCCGGAAATCAAGAAACTCGGTAGCACCGGGGTCTATCAAAATACTAAAGGTTTGGTCGGCGATGGTACCTAACATCTCAAACACAGTCGACTGGTGCTCTACTTGGCGAGGTTATTCATCGTTGCATGAATCGATGGGCCTTGCCTATCTCCATGATGGCGGGTCCGTGATCGGACACTCACGGTCCTCTCCGGGATAATCGCTGACGGTAGCGGTGTTATGTCTCCCACCACGTCCAACACCCCTTCTTCGGCCTAATAGTCCTGGTCCCCGAGGTAGAAGTTGTTGGCCTAACATTTTTTGATCTTGTTTTGTTCTGTTGAACATGCCTAACTGTTGTTGTTGTGGGTGATGCTGCTACTGATACTGTGGTCCCAAATAGGTGTCCTCTTCTGAGGCAACAGTCGTAGGGGTGTATTGAATGTGGATCCCCTCTGGAAACCGCGATATCCCAACGTATGTCACCATTTGGTGTCTGTTGTTGGCGTGCGGATGGAACCACCTGTAGGTCGCGGAAGTCTGGCTGTACCCCGCTGATAAGCTCCTCCTGCTATGAGGGCCTTTTGGACAGCATCGTGCAAGGTTTGAGGCATAAAGATCCTAACCTTTGCATGCAGGTTGTCGTTAAGGCCAACCACGAACCGGTTGACCTTGAGCACCACCGGTGTTAAAGTGCGGAGCATACGAGCGGCTCCATAAAACGTGCCTCGTGCTTGGGCGCGTCGATTATACAATAAGTAAAGGCGTTGAACTCATTGGTACGGCAGCAATGAACTCCTCTGAAAATTATTTCTCCCAGAACTGTTCCTCGAATGGTTCCCATGACACGTCTTCAACGACCATGTTTAGTTGTGGTAGGAGCATTTTCCACCATAGAAGAGAGATTCCTTTCAGTTGAAAGACCGCCATGCGGACCTTCATCTTGGGTATAATCGCAAAGTGAGAAGCACATTGCCATATTCTCAACCATGCCTCGGCCATTTCGCCGTCAGGAGCCTGAAAGAACTCGAAGTTTTACCTTCTCGAGTTCACGGTGAAATGTACATGTAGCGATTAGATGGCGCGTGAACCTCAGCAGGTCGGTGCCCTGGCCTCATCTCTATCAATACGGTGGTCGGTGCCTCGGACATGTTCTGAAAATATCTCATCATCCCCGCGACATCGACAACTGCGATCTTATCCTGTCTGGGAACCTGCTCGCCTCCCCAGGGGTTAGACCCCTCGAACGTCGATGCTCTTTGGGGGCGTCAGCCTCCTTCCCCAAGCCTCGTCGTCTGCCCTCCGCAAGTCCTCTAACCATGATTACCAAGCACAATCCTTCGATCAACAACAATATAGTCAAAATATAATCATGTCCATGGCCGTAGCAAATCCCAAAATTAGGTAGATTGAACTGGCTCACGATACCATATGTAGCGCCCTCCTTGTTCGACAACAACTCTAGGAATAGGTGCAATTTTTTTTGTTTAAGGTGTGCGGCTTGTAGAAGTAACAAACACCTTGACTCTACATTAAGCCACTCAACAATCAACAAGATGAAACCGCGATATTTAAGCTGAAGACTGAAGGCACACTACGAGTAACTGCAACAATATACAGCCATAGGCATAAAGTGCACAACACAAACATTAAGACATACTGGGGGTGATGATGCAGAACATAGATGGAAGAGTCCATGGTGTTAGGGGTTACTAGTTTCTGCTTTCGGGGCGGGGCTTTTTAGTCTTAATGTTCTCGAAGAAAATTAGTGACTCTTTGGCGAGAATTTCGAAGGAACACGGTAATCTGACCTAGAACAAGACGCAAGAAAGCCGAACACAACAAGACGACCCCGACATATCATAGTGACAAGAATAAGCCCCTAAACGCATAAAGCGGCGTACAACTAGCGGTATGGCGAAAACGACACCGGGTGTTAGAATGCGATGGAGTCATAGATGGAATAATCCATGGTAGTGGAGTTTACTATTTCTGCAGAGAAAGTAGGGCTTTTAGTCTTATGTCTTCGAAAGAAGATTATGACGGGCTCTGTCCATTTTCGGGAAGAAACTAATAAATCTCTTGAAATTCGCGGTAGTGGAGCTGTGCCTTTAAACAACCCGAGACTCTTTGATATGGCTCGGGATTCTTTACACGAAAATCACACACCGACATATGGACTAAAGGTTAGCAGGGGAGTCCTTACCTCCCACGGACCAACGGTCCCGACACGGAAGAGTTTATCAGCAAGCGGGCACATCTACAAGGAACAACACCCTCAACTGTCTCAGAATTTCTATTGTACTTAGCTCAAGGTTATTACCCGTAAATGTTTATTAATAGTGATGAAAGTTACAAAACATTGCCCGGAATTATTAAGAACCTTTCATTTTATCTCACATTTCCGGACCATGATTTTACAATTGCAATACCTCTTATATGCTACAAACACCAAAATTATAATGACCTTCAAGATAAAACACTCAATTAAACATGAGGAGCTCACAATGCAATGTCATCGATGATCATAAAGTTCAATAATGCATTAAAAATAACATCAAACTTATAGGTATTCATCAATTGAAATTAACAAGATACATCCTTAATTTAAGGTGGCAATCTATGGGAAAATAATAAATTTAAAATGTCAACAATTAAAAAGGGCGATATTGGAAATGACAAACTATCAATATTACAAATGACGATAATTAAAGATAGCACTTAATTAAGGGTGTCAATATCTAGAATTTCATTATAAGTATAGGTGACATCAATTTGAAAATAACCATATACATCATAATTAAAAATGGCGATCTATAAATAATGGAATTTTAAATGACCAAAATTAAAAGGGGCAATGTTGGAAAGGACAAACTATCAATAATAAAATGACAATAATTAAATACATCAATTAATTAAAGATGCCAATATGTAGAAATAACATCCTAATTACATCATATTGGTGGCATTGACGCTTACAAGGTTCTACCAATTCGTAATGACAACCTGACCATACCTACGGATATCCTTGCATGTAATTTCCAGGGAACCAAATCTTCTATCACCTCTAACTGCTTTTAAATCCCAAGAAATTAGCTCCAACAAAACCGGGCTTATCAAGCGATTATTACTGAACCCTAAGTTAATCTAAACAGGTAAAGGGTTACGAAAATCCATGCCCTGTGATTGAATAAAAAAAAATGGGCGTTGATCAGTCGTAGTCTGGCACCATTGCGGGCCTTTCAGGATTCGTTGTTTTCCTGCGCTTTTGGGGAACGTAATAGCGATGGCGTTCACATTGGGTAGTCTGTAAATTAATCTAGAGGAATAGAAGAGTATTAGTGTTAGAATCATTTGTGGTTTGCAGCGTAGATAAAGTGGAAATATAGCGGAATGTAGTCTCTGTGTTATGGTTAGTAGAATTTTGAAGAAAGTGTCTTCGAATGGTAGAATTTCTCCAAAGTTGGAGGGAGAAAAAAAAAGCATTCAACGCGGAATTGATTGACGAGCAGAGACGCTTGAATTGTAATTATTATGGAAGTCGTGCTATGAAACTATAGATATGATGATGTTATGGTTTTATAAACTATTTGGGGTGAGATTTGCCAGGTTGAAATCGACTTGGTTTGAATAGATTCAAGTCACTTGAAAACAGGACAGAACATTGATGTCTATGTCTCTTTTTATTATTATGTTTTACAAATACAGAAACCAATTCAATTAAAACCTCCGGACGGATTGCCTGTTGTGGAAAAACGAATTTCGGAATGATTTAGGACCCGCGTTTTTGTCAAAAAGCAGCCACCGAGGCGACTTTACAAACATGATTTGCCCCTACACCTACGTAAACATTCCCATAGAGATTTACAACGCCCAGTTCACTAACTTTTAAATCCAATAAAATAAGCGGAAGGGAAGGGATAGTGTTTTTTCTTTCTTTTTCTTTTTAAAATGTATTAAAGATTAGGGTGATGAGAAAATTCATTTTAGGGTTGATGATCAATCAGTTTCCAAAGTCAATGGTTGGTTGATTTAAGTTGTGATCTTGCAATGTGATTCTAGATTCCAGTGCTACTTGAAGATGAAAACGCGTTTAAATTTTTCAGTCACAATAAAAAGAAAAATATTCACTCAAAAGTTCAACGATGTGTCCACTTTCAATACATACTGCAGACCAGAAGATAGATTCGACCAGGGCCTAAATTTCAATTGGCATACATACAAAAATGAAGACGAATGTTGTGAAGTATGAAGTAAGAAGACAAAATCAGTAAGGAGAAAAGAAACAAGAAAGGGCCGCTACCTAAACTTCAGTAACCAACTTACCCAACAACCTTCCAGTTATGGTTTCACCGTAATCATTCTTGGAACGGAAATGCCAGAACCATATTTTCTCAAAATGTAAGGATGGGAAACGGGACAGAACCAAATTTCAGAACCCAAGTACAATGCAATGCCCAGGGGACAAATTTCCAGAACAGGTCGCCCTTCCCATCAAGAACCAATCCGGTTCTATATATATGTACATTTTTGTTTTCCTTTTTTAAAACTAGCAGCGGTAAATAAATTTTTAACAGAGGTAAGTAACAGCAATAACATTTTCCTTCACTTTCATATGTGGAGGAAAGAAATTTTATCAACCAGAGTAAGTCGTAAGACATTCTAATCTACTAAATACAAATCATACCCTTTTATATCGCCTCCTCCGAAGGTTTGTCCCTGCGCTCCGTGCAATCTTGCTCGCCGACCGTCAAGAGCTTCGCGGTACCTCCTATCCAATCGCTAGGGGTACTATGCATCCCCCTCAGCCCCCGAGCTGTAAAGGGGCCTCACAAGATCCAGGAATAAGACTAGCTTCTCAGCTCTTCTCCAAGGATGAGCTACCACTCCTCCAATCTGGTGCGAGAATTTCCCAACTCCTCACAAACAAGCAGTCAAGCCAAAATCCGGTAAAGCGTGGCGTTACCACCGTTCCTCTCATCTCCTCCTTTTCCCCTTCTTTTACAGAATTTGAGACTCACCTACTTTCCCTAAATCATTGTGTTTAATTTTTTAATGACAATCCTCTAAAATTCTCTACCGTCCAAGTCACTAATCCCCCATGTTCTCCAAAATTATTTTCTTTAAATTTAAATAAAGACTCATTTCCCTCACCCTCTTTATGATGGCTCCTAAGAATTATACTAGGGTTCCTAGATCCCCTCTCAGCTTTTAATAACTTTCCTATAAAATATGAAGTTGCTGATTTTTAGTAACTCTTTAATTGTTGATTCCTTTTTTCCTTTTACCCTATGTTCCTTACTTTCCTTTATTAAGTTTTCCTTATTACAAGGTTCCTTATTTCTATTAATTGTTCCTTTCCTTTATTTTATTTTTTATTTTATTTTATTTTATTTTTTATTTTTTTTTTAAAACCCAAAAGATAAATGCACTCATTAAACATTTCATTGTATTTCTAAAATCCTAACTTTACACTCCCACGCTGTGTTTAATTATTCTTTATAATTTAAAAGCCATTGGTTTCAATTAATTTATCTCCTCATTACTTTACCTTTAATTTTAAAGAAGACTTTGCTTCACACTTAGGAGGGTTTTTAGTTTTTCGTCCTTAAGTTTATTTTTGGGGGTCTTCTCTTAAGGCTAAACAAAATTTTTTCTTAAGAAGTTTTAGAATTTAGGTTTTTAGATTTGAAATGGCGACAAGATAATTAGAAGTCGTTTAAAGAATTTCATCATGAGCATTGGGTCTAGGGTCATCTGGTTGTCATCGTCATCAATGTGACGTGCCCTTGAGGACTTGTGCTCAAGGGGTGCCCTCGCTATGTTTTCCTCTGTTCTGTGACGTGCCCCTTGAGATGCCGTGCTCCAATGGTGCCACCAGCCAACTTGTGTTTCTTTAGGGCGTGCCTTGAGGGATGCACCACATGCTCAAGGTGCCTCTCCCAAAACTTAGTGATTGGTGAACCATCTATAGCCCACAAGGTCAACACTCAGCGGAATTGAACAGCAGGAGACAGGCTCTAAGAGGAATAAAATTTCAGCCTTATTAGTAAGCATAGAATCATCATGAGTAGCTGTCGCAGTCTGCCCTCACGACATCATAGGTATTTTCGAACTAGGTAGTCATTAACCAGTTCGAACCCGCGGCCGAGTGCTAGTAGGTTTAATGTGGGGTTGTTGTCCACACCTCTCCTCAACCTCTGGAAATCATGTGTGTGGCCTTTACTCCCATGTCTTGGTCTGATGACAAGCCTATCTCGTCAGCCTGCATCATCAACCATCATGTCCAGAACATGTCAACAACATATCATCAAATAATAAATATCATGGTAAATAAAATAACTCAAATAGCACACTCCCTGAATCAATACGGAGTCAAAGGGTTTAAATCCCGATCACACTCCCTGACTCAATCCGGAGTCCAAGGGTTTCGTCGATGCCTCTGCATCCTCCAGGTCAAAAACCCTGCACACTCAAATAAACTAAGTCAATCGCACCTATATACAACAATAGTAAAACATCATGTCATCTATCATAATGCATCATCATCAAGCATAAATGTTTTATCATCATAAAAATCCAGATCACTTGCGAGCAAGTGTCCTCAAAGAATAAGTTTTCTAAGTGTGCCAGAGCGGGATGTTACAGAATCGAAAACTTTTAGACTTTATCATATGATGTTTGAAGAAGCTAATAAGAGAAACAAATAAAATATTGAATTGCTACTACTATAAATTAATCATCCTAGTCTTGTAAATAGATATGACGGGGGTGAGAATATTTATAATTTATTCTTTAAGGTTATCATTTCCAATGGAAATAGCACACAAGGGTTTTAATCTTGAACTGTTATAAATATAATTTCTTGGTAATGGTTTCCTTTTCCACTATCTTGAAGATGGAGCATTTAATTATTTTAATATTACTACAAGTAAATCGCCCCCACCCAATAACCATTGATAACTTGTATCTTGGACCCAACTACCTAATTCACGATGTCATGTGTATGACCTAGGGTGTAGATAATCTAATATGTGGAAATGAGTAATGGGAATATTTGACCTACACATAATTCAATCAGTTGAAGGTCCTTTTGAATATCATTACTATAACCTAATATTTGTTCTTCAACTTTGTGGTTTTACCCCGAATGGTGGTTCTTGAAATGATAGAGTGCAAAATTCCTTGGCATATCCCATAACTGAATTAATTATTATCTTACCACATTTCAAGAAAACTTTAGTATAGATGGAAAAAGGTACTTGCATGCTTGGAATTTACATATTTCAAAGGATGTTCTAAGTGAAGTGGAAGAATATACAACCTCCTTTGCATTATAGGTAGCCCAATGTCTACTCATATACTTGGAAGTGGGGTCTCAGAGAAGTCTTTCAACTGAAACCTTTTCTTTTATTCACACCTCTTTAAGGAACTTATAACTTGTCATGTTGTTTCTCTTCTTATTTTTAAAATTTATTTCTTGTCATGTTCCATAGGTGGTAACTGCGTCTATTAAATTAATGATTGATTGAGTATTTAGATTTCTCTTGCTCCATGAATAATATTGATGTATGATTGATCGAGTATTTAGATTTCTCTTGCGCCATGAATAATATTGATGTATGATTGATTGAGTATTCAAATTTCTCTTGCGCCATGAATAATATGGATGTATGATTGATCAAGTATTTATATTTCTCTTGTGCCATGAATAATGATGATGTATGACAGATAATCTAGTCTGGAATTATGAGTTGTGATGGATTAAGGGAATTAGACACCTCCTTGTTCCTCAGAATAGTTGCCAGTCCTGAGACCTTAAGTGGTCAAAATCAATCGGAGGAATCTTGGGCTTGAGCATTGCTTATGTGTCCTAGAGGTCCTAACCATGAAGGATAGGTTGGGAAGGTAGTTATTAAATTTTCAATGACATGGTTGATCAATTATTTGTGTTTCTCTTCAGTTGATCATGATGTGCTGAATCGTTCGGCTATTTGATTATTTAACATGTTGATTATGCTTCATTATTTGTTATGATGATGTGTAGATTGTGTTGCTATTTATTTGTGTTAATGCATTGATTATGTGTTGTTATTTATTTTTATGATGTGTCTCTATTAATTATGTTGATGCAGTGATTGTGTCATTATTAGTCATGATGATCTGTCGCTTCCAATGCTATCAATTATGTGTGATGATTCTATTATCCTAATGCAAATTGTTTTTTACCTATTGTACTTCGTTTTGTTTTTGTAACGATGAGGTCATTACAGGTAAAAACATACTTACTATTTTTAGCAAAGTCATTTTGGATTTGTTCTCTTCCAATGTAACCAAATCCATTATTATAGTCAGCTAGAGATCGACTCCTAGTAGCCTAGTTTAGCAAATAGGTTCTTATATATTTTGATTTTTTTTTATGCAAAGTAGGGGGTGAGTTGGAAGAACTATAGTATTTTTTATCTTCATTGTAAATTTTTGAATCTGAATGAAATAAAAATGCAGAAGTCCTAAACCTTCATGAAAAATATTCTAATGGTGATGAGATGACAATGTGTTTCTTATCTTTTGTATGTATCTCTTGTGTCCCTACTTGCATCTCATTTTTTCCTCTATTTAAATTGATATTTAAGAGTGTAGAATTCATCTAAATGGTTCTCTAGACTCAAAGAATTTAAACTATGTCCTTTCTTCCCAACTAGGTCATAATTCATCTATATGGTGCTCTGATTCCGTTATGTGTGGCCTTTTTCCTTTTTCCTCTTTCATCCCCTACAACAAACTCAAAACGGAATGTTTCATCCACCTAATTTAGTTTTTGTTCCTCTGAAAGGTTCTACCTACCATTCATTGTTTTCATTTGTTTTCAGGTTTGACTCCATAACCCAATGGTCTTTTTCCTTTTTCCCAACCAAACCCCATTTTCTACCCTATCCTCATCAATGATCTAGCCATTGTATTGATTTGATAGCATGTCATTCTTGATTGAGCTATAAAGAGAGATCCCTCTCTGTGTTGGAAGGGATATCTTTCATCCTGTAAATTGGTTTGTGGTTACCTATGTGACTTTCCTCCATAGCCAAGGCAATTTACGAAGTGTTTTTTTTTTTAAGTAATATTGTATAAAAATACTTCCAAAAATAGAAATTACAGTATCATCATTTTGTTCTAGACTGTAAACATTGAACTGCCCCGAGGGGAAACCAGTTCAGCCAGTCGAACAGGTCAAGAAATCAAGTCTTAAATTACTAGTAATAACAATTACAGTGTCTAAAAACAAAAATACAACCTTCTGTGGGTGACTAGATTATCCTTTCTTCTAACATTGACATAAGTTGAAACATACAAAATATGTTTATAGGGCCTATGTGGAAAAATATAAGTTAGACACCCCGCTAACCATGCAAGGAGACACCTGTGCAAATCAGGTGGTAGGCTTGTAGTGTGGCCACACATCCAGGGACGTGGAATTGGGCGATGGGTCCCCGAGTGATGTTTCTTCCTCCTCGACTGGTGTCACTTCTTCCTCCATAGTCCAATGCGGAGATAGTGCCAGAATCAGTGGCTCAAACTCAGTTGCATTTGCTTCTCCAACTGAAGGGTGGTGAACTCCCTACAATGCTGAGAGAATTTGGAGGAATTGCGTTGCCTTCCCATCCAGGATCTCCATTTGGAATCATAGGTCATTCAGGTTGTGTCGTAACTCAAATACTAGGCCTTGCAGAATTGCAAGGCCTTCTTGCAATTTATATGCAGAGTCATTGTTGTTGGAAGATTGGTTGTTGTCATTGATGTCAACCCTAGTCATGGGTTTTGGACTGCAAGATTGATAAAGGTATTTGGACATGAAGGACAATGCACATGCATATAAAACACCCATGAATGGATAGTCTACATCATGTTGTTTCCGGTGGTATGTGGCATGTCACGTGGATCCTCATGGTTGAGGAGAAATGAATTTTTGAAGATGACAAAGTGA
>SNQJ01S0173311.1:0-20352 GCA_010110895.2 Picea sitchensis | reverse complement strand
CCTTTATTTCTATATACTGGACTCCTAGTTTGTACCGTTTGATTATCGTTCGAAGCCTGTTTATATAGGGAAACTTGTGGATTCCAATTGATTGCAGTAAGTGAGACCAGATGTACGGAAACATCTTCAGGTTGCTCTTCCGATGAAACCCTTTCATTCTCATTGATATGTAGGGAAACCAGCACCATGCGACTTTGATAAGGGAGACAATGGTCTCTATGATGGGCATCCAAACAAAATGAACAATAAGGAAGATGGTTTTCAGGCAAATCTGGAGGTGATGGCCTCGACGCTCGATTAGGAGGTCTAGAGAACTGATTTCTATTTCGATTTTTTAGTGGGAAGGGCGTGGATAGTCATTCATTTGCTTCCCCACTAAATGAATTATTGTACAACATTTTTTCGAAACTCCGCGACTAATTAGGATCGGAGGTACTCAAATTATCTTCCTTATTTTCTTTCCTTTGTTAGGTTCAATATTTGAAATTGGACCGAACCGATCCAATAGAGGTAAATGCATGATAGCTCGATCCCGACTTTTCAGAGTTCTTATCTCATACTCGAATCACCTATTGAATAACATCGATGGAACAATTGGAACAGTTTTAGGGAAGGGAAGTGCGCTTTCTCCTCGCCATTGACCAAATTCTATTCACAATATCTATTTTTATCCATTTTCGTCTTAAACCTTCTGCACTGCAACAGGAAAAGAAGGATTTCTATTCTCTCTCATCCATCTCTATGTATATTCTTAATACTACATCGTGGTCCGATACGAATGAGTCTACTATGTATACTCTTACTACTACATCGTGATCCGATACTAATGAGTCTACGAGCAGGAACGATTTGAAGGCTCCCCACTTGTTCTTCTAGTGACTTCCCAAAGTAGGAATTTTGCCTCCGACTCCAAGTGCTGATCTTCAGTTTCCTATTTTCGTGGCAACATTGTTTACATCACAAGAAATCTCCACGTGGGAGGGAGCGCATTCATGCAATAACATAACTGAGAATGATCACTGGGCTTGATATTAGCAGAGATTTAGGATTTATTACAGACCGTCCAAATGAAAGTTTAATTCTCTGATAGGTTTTCTTTCGTCATCTTCATAGTACTTAGGTAATAAGGATCTTTAGGCTTTTAGAATCTCTTAAAAAATACCCTCTCCATGTTCGCCCAGCTATGGATAGACTTGATGGCCAGAGTAAAGTATCAAGCACTCACTTCCCCTTTAAGAGTCTTTCTAAAAAGGTAGATTGCTACAGCGTTGGTTATTGTATGTCTTATATAAATCTGAAAACCATTGAGATGTGTCTCAGGTGTAATAGACCTATCTCAATGGGAACAAAAGTAGATCTTCAATAGGGACTGCTAGTATTGTGCCAATAGGAGTGGCTATATCCAGGGGACCATTTTTAATGAAGGTCATGGTTGGCTAAGCAATGAGAATGTGAACAATTTAAGGTGAACAAAAGTAGATCTTCGGGACTGTTAGTATTGTGCCAATAGGAGTGGCTATATCCAGGGGGCCATTTTTAATGAAGGTCTAAGCAATGAGAATGTGAACCATTTAAGGTGAGATAGAAATATTCACTACTATGTTAGTATTGGGACTATGTTAGTATTGGGTGTTATAGAGGGAGATAGGTGAGAAGTATTTGGACTGAAGGAAGAGACATTGAGAGGGAAAATGTGAAACTAGCCCTTAGAGTGTCTTTCAGTGAAGACTCAAAATACAGTGTATTGATAGGAAGGGACTAAGAGTTGCCTGGTTGATGCTTGAGAGGAGTCATCTAATTAGTGAAATTTGTTAGAAAAACAACTTGTATGTCAAGATATTATTCCAAAAATCACAAAAAGTGGGGCCTCCCATTTATAAAAATAGGATCTAGAAAGTGTGGAACAATACTTCAACAATTAAACAAGATTTCTCCTTTATGGAAGTGAGGAAACCAAGCATAACATATGAAAGAAAATAATTTTGTATTACAATGTTTTTACAACGTTTTTAGATGGAATATATATATATATATATATTTTGAGATATTAAAGAATATATATATATATATATTTTGAGATATTAAAGAATAATTCTAATTTCACTAGATATTGATAAATATCTCACAAAATCCTTTTTTTGAACCTCCTCCCAATAAAATAAACCCCTGTTTTTATTAGATACTCCTCTTTATACCCCCAATACCTATAAACCCTCCTCCCAATACATCTTTCCAATAAAATAAACCCCTGTTTTTATTAGATACTCCTCTTTATACGCCCAATACCTATAAACCCCTTGACACCCCACATCCCCCACATTACCTATAATATATTGACTTTATTTTTTCTCAATTAAAAAACCCCCTTTATGAATGAACGTGATAAGATATTGGTCAACAAGGTAAAGCCCCAGTGATTACCTGTCACATGTTCTCAAATGGAATTAAATATTAACATATATATTATGAATTAGTAAAATAGAGACTTAGATACCAACAATATAGCATATGGATAGACAATGATTTTTATATTTCTTTTTGAGATTTCTGAATATAAATTGTGTGAGATGTTTTGAAATGTCTACAGATTCAAAATTTCTCACACAGTTTATATTAAAAAATCTCAACAAAAATTATGACAAATTGTGAAAACCTACACACTTCAACTTTCATATTTGTAAATAATCAAATCTATTATATATAAATAATGTGTTAATTATCTCTTTCCTAATAAACCATATTGTATATTATACATCATTCTCTCTTATTCTCTGAGTTTGATAATTTTATCATGGTCATATTATTCTCTGAGTTTGATAATTTTATCATGGTATCATAACCATATTTACACCTTTGAACCTATGATGGCAAAAGGTCAGAAAAAAAGGGAATTCCCCTATTCGAAATCACAAAAGGCAAAAGTGTACTGAAGGGACTTCGTATGAAGTAAATCTTACTAATCAAACGGAGATACGACATAGCCACGAAGCAAGAGACGTGTAAGCAAATCTGTCTAATAGAAACATGATGCCCAGACCAAATCCGATTGTATGTGAGAGAAACGTGCCAAGAAAAATATTTTGCAAGGAAAACTCTCAACATCTGTCACATATGAAGAAGCAAATATGCCCAAAAGCAGAATAATGTATAGCACACTCTTGGAGATCAGATAAGAGAGCCTGGCATTTTAATGAAATTGCAGATATATGTTGTGGAAGTGCCCTAGCAGTGAGTAATAAAATGCATATTTCAGATGGACAAGAAGAGATATTTGTGTACCAAGGTTGAAGAAGATTGCCCGGATTTTAGAGGTATTATATTTGTGTACCAAGGTTGGAGAAGATTGCCCGGATTTTAGAGGTATTAATTTTTTAACTTTTACAGTTGAGAAGTCCTCGTGTTTCAATATTGTTTTGAGAAATTTCAGTTTGACTGTTCTTTGACTGAAGAACATTGGGCAATACTTGTGGTTATCCGGTTCTGTTTATCAGTTTGTTTGAGAGCAATTTGTGATTGAGGCGAAACAAAGGGAAGACTGTAGCATTTTTTCAGTGTAGCAAAGCAGGGAGTGAGAGTGTCAGATTTACTTTCTTACTTTAATGGTTTACCACTAAAGTAGAAGTCCAATTTGGTAGGAAATTAAGGGTCCGTAGAATACATGGAGATGGTAATTAGAGTCCTCCAATGAACTTTCCAGATTTTGTAAAGCTTATGGGGGTAATAAAGAAAAAAACTTCTGGGGTAATAAAGAAAAAAAACTGCAGCATATACTCCACAACAAAATAGAGTGGTTGAGTTGAAAAATTGCACCATAGTTGAAATGGCTAGGTTTACACTAAAGGGAAAGAGTTGCTCAATGTTTTCTAGGCTAAGGTTGTAAACATGAGTGAAATTTAAAAAAATGTATTTTTATTCACAATAGTGGTGTTAAAATCTTATAAAATGTATGATACTATTGAATAGTAGTCAATAGGGATATAGCTTTTGATGAACTCACAAGTCTGGTAGAAGACATGAAACTCATTGAAGATAACAACAATGAAAGCATTGCAACTAAGATTCTACTAGAATCTTCAAAAGTTTGTTGATCATATTGTAGCTTCTGGAGGTATTCCCACAAGAGGTCAAGGTGTCAAGCATGTGGGTATATTCGTTGGCACTAGATTAGCCTTTCGTTTCAATGAAATTGGTCCAGAAATGAGGCTAGTGCCTCATGAGCAAGTTGATGGGCTTTGTGTAGGGGTTTCGTACTCATAAATATGATTAAAATATTCTAATTAATTGTTGAGTTTAGAAGGGATGCTTAAATTCACTCATTGGACTTGTATATAAAGGAGAGAGGTCATTGCGACATTTGATCATTGTGGCATAATGGAGTTAACATAAGAGAGAGTGCACTTGTGCTAGGAGCTTGGAAACTTCAACAAGGGAAATTATGCAATTGTGGCAAATCTGGCCTAGGGTTTGGAGGAGGGTTTTATGTTTCTGTCTTAGCCAAGGAAGGCTTCTTTTTCAATTGAGAGAGGGCACACTTGTGAGGTCACACGTGTGAGGAAGATAAGAGTTTCAGGCCACACATGTGGGAGGAAAGTACATCTGCACGTGTGGAACATGTCGCGCATGTGAGGCAGCTGTACAACCGCACGTGTGAGGAGAAAACAATAGGTACATGTCCACACGTGCAAGAGGAGGAGGGTTGTACGTGTGAGGGTTTTTAGGCTGCACGTGTGAGTGATTTTTCTGGGTAGGTTAGCAGTCTGTACAAACTGACGTCAACAACTGTACGACTAAAGTTAGCAGGCCGTACATGTGGCTGCAACAGATTTGTAGGCAAAGGAAGATTTTCAGAATTTTGTTGAGGTTTGATTTCGCTGATTTTTTTCTGTTGTTGGAGGACAAGGTTGTCCTTAGATTTTGGTGAAATTGTATTGGTTGGGAGGGCTGGTTTTGCCCTCAAGATTTCTGAAATTGACAAGATTATAGAATAAATTTTGTCTCATGTGTGTTGATGATTCATCTATGATCTTGTTGTTTCTGCTGCATATATTTTCAGTCAATAATTTTCAGTGTAAAATTGTTTAGTGATAACAACTAGGGTTTATTGTTTGCTCACTAGGAAACAATTTTCAGATCTGAAAATTAGTCACACAAGGTTGCATGTGAAAATTGACAAAGTTATAGTTAGGAAGTTAATTATCACCTACAGGAGGGGAGAGAAAGGATTGGTAGAAAAACAAATAGAGGAACCAAAGAAAGGACTAAAACAACAACAAAAGAAAAACATGAAGAAGAAGGACCATAACGACAACGAAAACAAGAAGAAGAAAAGGAAGGGAGGCAGTTGGGAAAAAAAGAACAAGAGGAATAAAAACAACGTGAAGAAGAGAAAGGTTGTTCAATGCTAAGAAGGCAATGCAAATAGCAACAAAGAAGAAACAAAAGATGGAAAACTTTGTTAATTTTTTTCTTATGGGTGTGGTTGTTAATTTTCTATGGTAGGAGAACAAGGACCAAAAGTTAGTTAGGACCGATGAATTCAACTTGAAAGGATACATTTATTCAAACTGGGCCAAATCAACAAAGGAGGAAAAATCCACTTTAGGCAAAATCTTTAAAAACACATAAGTTTAGTAGGTTGGAGCAGCCCCCTAGTTGGCGAAGAATCCAATCTGTCCTTAATTGATCGATATATTCATCAAGCCATTATTCAACAACAAGATTGTAAGATTTAGAGACAAGATTGATGCTAAAGTTAATATGCTAACTATTGATAACTTTGTAAAATAAATCTAATTCCAAAGTGAATGTAAAAATGTAACTTAGGCTTAAATCATGTAAAAATGTAATTGCCTAGTTAGTGATTTAAACACACTCCCTTACCTATAGGGAATTAAGTATGTTATCTATGATTGGTGTATTTATTACTATTCTTTCACAATGAATTATATAGCTTATCGTGCATCATTTTCTCTTATTCTCTCATTGTTATTATTGCTATAATTGTATCATATATTAATATCAAACTACTCAAAGGTACAATGATATTAATGGTATTATAATAAATATATCAGCAAGATGGTACAAAGGACTAGGACCAACATAAATTGAATATAATGAAAAGGAAATGACAATGAAGAAAAAAAAATGTGTTGTTGCAACTCAAATCTTTGTTGTTTGCAACTTTAGGATGGATTCACTTGCTAGGGGCATAATCTAGAAGAAAAGTTGACAATAATAAGGGGAACACATTGGTTAAACACGAGTATGGAAAATTTAAAAGTCATCACATTTAACATGGAATGCAATTCACAAGCATAGGAGTCACCATGGATGTACGAGGTGCAAAAATAACAAGAAGTTGTACTTCGAAAAGATGAAAATCCTCTTTCAGGAACTCCATTCATTGTTGCAAATGTATTTAGAATATTCAGATTGATGGGTAGTGTTGAACGGTTGGAGGTGCTTGTTGGTAGTTATTAGTAGTTGGAATTTGTTGAACCACTCAACAACCAATGAGGTGTGGTAGAAAGAACTGTTGTTGTAGACACACATCATTAGACTCAGTGGGTTATGATTGTTATGTTTTGTGGCAATGTTGATGTGGTTGTTGGAATAGGCTAGCATTAGTGATACATGGACATTAACTTTCTTGGGAATATATTCATTGTCACTCGCTTGTAAGTCTCATAGGAAGAGCTTATGGTGCAATCTTTGGAGAAAGTAAAACCTATGTGAAAAGCCTCAAAGATTGACATCATGCTCCAAATGATCAAAATCAATAAAACCTTGGTGTTCAACATTTCACAATGTATCCTCAATCTTGAATCTAGAGCCATTAACTTCCCCTCCTATGAGATACTTTGGGTTTCATACCTGAAGCAGGCATTGAAATATCAAAACATATATTTGGCAAAGTTTGGAGGCATGAGATAAGAGTGGATAGGTAGATAAAAGACAACACATATGAGGAAATCTCTTCGGTATTGTCCATGAGAATAAATAGATGAGGAGGATGGAATGTTCGAATATATGCATGTTTTGGAAATAGAGTTGAATGGATGGCTAGTGTGAGGGATTAACTTGGAATGATAGATAAGGTATGTGTGGCAATGACATATGAATGGAGAATAAATGTCTTTTCTATGTTGATAGAGGGGAGGAATGCTCAGATAATTAAGGATAATAAGAACTCCCACATTAATAGTGGTTTTTATTACTTTGGTGTGAAATGTTCAATCAATAGAATGCATATATAAGCCAACAAGTACATCTAACATGTCTGGCATGGAATCTCAACATGAGCTAATGTGGAAAGGGTACACCAATCAAGTTTAGGATGATCTTCATAAAGTATCATCAGATCCATGTGTAGTGTAGCATGAAGGTCCAATTCATAATGGGTGGAGCCCACAAAAATCTGGTAAATCAAGGTATTCAAGATAGAATAATGTCTCTTGGAAATCACCCAAGTCCCAAAGGAGTTGGAGAACAAGGTGATCATGATAGAAATGATTACAAAAGGTGTTTAGACCTCCCAAATCACCTATAACCAAGCTCTCAAATGACTAAGTCATGAGGGCGAGTTTGGAGAGTTCATGCCCATTGATAAGGACAAGAGCTTTTCAAAGTATCCTATGAGATTTGATCACTTAGAAAACATCTAAGTATATTCTATGTTGGAGATGGTCAAAATCTTCCCAAGATTTGACCTGCTCCCATAACTTTGACCCACTCTTATCAACATCACAAAATTGACTAAGTCATGTGAAGTTCGGAGTTGACCAAAAATGAAGGTCATCTTGAGGTTTTCAACCCACTCCAATATGCCCTAATAAACTAAAAAAAATATGTTCCAAAGAATAGGAACTCTTGAGTAGAAGTGAATCACCATTAATTTATTCAGTAAAAGGTGACTCCAAAAAAAATTGTCTTCATAAATTTGGTCATACCCAAAATTCTAACATTGATACAATGGACTTTTTTATAGTTCAACCGCAAATTAAGTACTACAATGGACCCAAGTAACATTTTATACAATCAACTTTATATTTTAATGTTGTGGAAGTATCTCATTTATGAGGTTATTAGTTATGAGTACACCCTTTTTAAATTCAAGTAAATCCAAGGCATTAAAAATCTCTAAATATTTTAACATTGTCACACAATCTCCCTTAGCTTCAAAACTTTAAAAACACTCATCAAATTAAGATCACCTTTGGGGACCAATGAAACACTATGAGATTGCAATCATTCCAAGCACTTAGTGTCAATAAACCAAGTTTCCCCTCTACATGATCTACATTTCATGGAGAATATAATACCATGCAAAGAAAAATTACATTAAAAAATTGTTTTGTACTATATTTGAGGAGACAACTAATTAGTTTCTTTCCTTCAAAGTTCAGAGTTAATGTTTACAATGTTTCACAAGATCAATGATCAGGAACTCACTAGGGTCAACCCCAATACAACATTTCCTTAGGGAGAAAGGTTATATTGAAGCAACTGCAAGCAATTCATGTCTTGAAAAGATACTTGAATTGTATTAACCACACCACATACTATGCATTGCTTAGAAGATTCTTGTATAACGGGAACACGAAACAAGTACAAACATATGTAATTATATTGAGAGATATTTTTCATAATGCCATTACGCCAAACACTCTAGTACACTAGAACATAATACCAACAATGCAAAAATAATGTTCATGTAATAGAAATAATATAAAGCTAAATTCTATTATACTAATATGGTATACAATGTGGGAAGTGAATTATAAGATAGTCTCTAACATATGTGGAGAGATATGTTGAAAGGTGAAGGGAATATACAATCACCACATTTTTTCAACGAATGTGAGTATCTGTTTGCCTTAGGACACTACCTCTTATGGAAAGAACATTCCATGTAGATGGAGAAGAGGCATCAATGCCATTAGTTTATAGATAATAATTTACCTCTAAGAGAGAGAGATAGAGAGATAGAGTATTATTGAAAGAACATTTAATATGCAACAAGTTACAAGATGATTTGGCTTCCTGAAAAATCATGAATATTTGTTTTAATTATACAACATTTATATCTTGTAATAACTTACAACAATATCAATATTTCCATGTTGATGTTGATCAACTTAAGAAGGTTGTATTGGTGTTGCTAAGTGGAAGTATAATATTTGATCTTTGTCAACTTGCTAGAAGACATCTTGAGGAAAAATTACACTATTTTTTTTTCTACTCGATTTAAGGAGAAAAGTAATTGTTTTTTCCCTTCAAAGTTCAAAAGTGAATGTTCACAATGTTTCACAAGATCAAAAATTAGAATCCCACCAGGGTCAATCTCGTTATAAAATTGCTTTGGGAACATATTTTGCAAAGAATACTTATCTTGAAGAGATAGACTTCAATTGTGTAGACTGTTAGTCAACATTAAATTTTTATTGTGCGAAATCAAGATTTCAAAATCTAAAGGAACGCTAAAATTGGTTTGGAAGCCTGATAAACTGGGGAAGGGGATGAATATGACAGGGAAGAGCTAAATCTGGCAGGAGTGCTAAGTTGATCGTGTCCGAAACATCGTGGATCGTGACTTCTCAATATCAACGATCGAGAATGATTTTGGGGGGTGAAGCTGCACGGGGTTTAATTTTGAAGGGCAGTCCCGAAATTTAAACCACGGTTTTCTCTCGGAGGTACGTGGCATCACTAGGTGCATTTCAAAATGAAAAGCGGGTTGCATCAAACCACTTTCTCACGCCCCCGAAAAATGGAAAAGTATAAAAGGACCTTTAGTCATTTATTTTATTTGATTATTATTTTGAACACTGGACCGTTAGAACCTTGGCGCGACTATCGTCTTCCACCTACAACTCAACAATACACCAACTTTGCACCATTTCCGCCCATTTCCCTGTATTTACGCTGTAACCATGGAGCCTATTATAACCTCAGTAACATAACAAGATCCTGTGGCAAATGAAGAAGCCCTAATTGACCGAGATGCAGATGTTTTTGATGTCGAAATCACTATTTCTCCTATCTCAGTGTCCATAAGAAACTTGTCCGATAAAGTAGGAAGATGTATACCTTTCCTTGAAGCAGTCCAGGCCACCATAGTACCTTATGCTGTCGAAATAGCTTTCCCATTTCTTGAATTTGTAGGCTGGTGTGCCAAATAGTATGCCCATGAAGAAAGAATAATTGTGAATAAATAAGGGTCCCTGGTCTTGTGCATGATAGAAAGGTTGTCAATTCGAGAATCCCTCAGCATACCAGAGTCCTTTTCTGTAAAATCTGAACCATTCGATGAAGAGAAATTGATTAGGGTATATAGAGAGTGTCCATCAGAGGTCCGAAGTTTGTTTTTGCAGCAAATTGTCAAACCTGAATAGTTTTCTGAAAGTTTGTCCTTGCCTATGAATGTAGATATAATAGTCATTGAGGTCCAGTGGGTCTACTCCTTATTGAGTCAAATTTTAGGCTTAGACAGTGACAAGTACATGGTCGAAGTCATGCTCAGTTTCCTTTTGACCTTTTTCAAGTCAGAACCTGGTTTGTCAGGCCATATCAACTTTGATCAATTCCTAGTTGATACTATTCATAAACAACTAGTGAATTTTCACTCCCTGAGAAATTTTAGATACTACACCTATCTGTTGAGAATTTTCCTAGAAACCAACAAGAGGGTATTTCTTGAAGCAACATTTGTCTCAACTGAATGTAAAAGAATTACGTTACTTATCTTCATCAACAAAGTCATGTCCAAAGTTTATAGTTTGATTTTCAATACCATCCTACCTAGAGTTTTGGATGACATGAGAAGCTATCTACAACCAAATCCAGAGAACAGAGTGGGGGATTGGGTATTATTCATGCACTCAACAATAATATGGGTTTATGGTTGTCATGAATCCCCTTATCTATTGCCTATTTTTCTACCTCCTAGAATCTTTTCCCTCGAATTTGTTAATGTTTTATGCCATTATTATAGTTCTTTGCATTTCAATAGATAAGAGCATAATAAGAACAAGATCACTGAGAAATACACATTCACAAGAGACACAACATTTATCCTGGGAAAACTGAGCTCCTCATGGGGGAGAAAACCAAACCAAAACTTCCTTATCATAAATATCTTATACAATGTTCAAAAGATAAATCAAACCAATGCTGGATAGTCCTCTCAGAGGTCATGCTCTTCTTCTCCTCTCTCCAAGCGGAAGGTAATTGACTTGCCTCATAAGAGAATAGAGCTAAGTGAGGTTGTTTGTTGAAGTGGTAACCTCTGTTATCCTAAGGCCCGTACGTGTGAAGATTCCCTGGCCAGCAGGGCCGATATCTCACTCTGGGTGGGTAAACCACCTTTAAAGATGATTAATTATGGGTCTTCCATGGCAATTGTTGGGAGACCAGGCTTCTTATTCCATGTATTGTCCGATGACCAATCCACAAAGGGGATTTGATTTCTTCTGATTACCGACATGAGATGTCGATAATGGGGATTAATCCAATGAATAAAATAGCAATAATAATAGGAATACTCTTCATAGTTATATTATTTCAACCTCCCCTTAACAAGAGGTCTTCTTCAACAACATCATCGCAGAGGAGATTCGCGCATCATCGATTGGCATCGGAGGACAATATAGAGTGTTATCATCTTGGAAACATTGGCTAGCATATTTACGAGTCCTTCGAAGAAGTTTTCTTCATTGGTAGCATCATCATTCGAAGATGCTATCATCATCACATCAAATATGTATCGGTAAAATGATACCTCATCACAATACCACACTAGCTCAATGTCATAGCGGTTAAGATGGTAGCTTAGATTAACCAGTCCATCTTCTTCGTCTAACAACGGTGGAAACAAGTAATATCATCATCTTGCTTCACGTCTAACAACAACTAGGTGAGCGAGGAATCCGCAGTCATGCTTACGTCCAACAATGAGGTCAAAAGCATGACTCATGCTACCATCTAACAGTGAGAGCAAAGGAACACATCAACAATAAACACATGTCTAACAAAGGTCATAAACAGAATCATGTTGCTTTGCATCTAACAACTAGGTAAGAAGTGTGGAATCACAACGTCATGCTTTGTATCTAACAACTAGATTGAGGAAGCTCAATAATCTTTCTTCGATCTATGAATTGAGGAAGCAAAAGGATCACACAACGTCATACTTCACGTCTAACAAGCAGTCGAAGCATGATTCGTAACGCTTTTCACGTCCCAACTTAACAATGAGGTCAGAAGCAAAGGATCACACAGCGTCATGCTACGTCTAACTTAGCGGAGTCAAAAGCATGACTCATCTTCACTAAGATCCTAACAGTGAGGTCGGAAGCAAGGATCACACAACGTCATGATTTACGTTTAACAGTGAGGTCAGAAGTAAGTATCACACGACGTCATGCTTTATTTTTAATAGTGAGGTCAGAAGCATGGAATAAATATATATGCTCCCCATTTCAGGGAGGGTCCTTCCGGACAATACCAAGCTTTATCTGAAAGTGTTCAAACTTTACACAAGATAGAGGCTTAGTCCACACATCAGCGTAACCTATTCATCCAGGTGCTAATGCTTTGGAGCTTCAAGGCTCCTCTCTAACCTACATGTCGCGGATGAAATGATAGCCGGTCTCTATATTAACCCGATTTTGGAACACGGGATTCTCTGTCATTTAATGCATCTTTGATTGTCACATAGAATCGCGATTGCTTTCATCTCAAAGTCAAATAGGCTGTCAACAACTTTTGGTACATATAACCCAGCGGTATGAACATGCGACAATGTATTTTTCTTCCACTGTGCTAAGAGAAATCTTGGATTGCTTCCTACTTTGCCATGAGATAATGGTTGATCCCAAACTAAAATAACATCATGAACTGTTGTTTTACGTCGATAGCAGCTTCACTTAATCTGCATCGGTATATCCACTCAATGTAAAGTTTTGATCTCCATCATAGCTAAGACCATACTCCATTGTACCTTTAAGGGTACCTCATCACATGTTTACTGACCACTAGATGAACCATTAAGATACAAAAGCCCGACTCAAGGTATTTCAACGCAAAACATATATATGCAGTGCAGTGTTGATCCGGTTACATGATTGATCAATAATGCAATGCGTACGGTGGCATCTATCAAATGTTGTGAAGTATCAACCCAACAACTTTGAAACTTTGTTTCCATGGGTTTATTCATGGGCTTTCATTCTAGCATGTTGAATTTCTTTAAGATTTCGACTGTGTACCTTCCTTGGTTAAGGAAGATTCTCTACGGACTCTGCCGCCTAAAAGACCTAGAAGTAATGCATTAGGCCAAGATCTTTCATTTTAAATTAGGCAAGTCTGTTTACATTCAGCGATGAGATTTTCTTCTCCGGTTAAAAATAAGTCATCATGTCGATGGTAATATTACTTGGTTCATTATCCATGATCTTGAAGTAGAGATTTGAGTCTGCTTTACTCTTAGTAAAGACCCATTTCGTCAAGAAATACATCTGACCCATGCCAAACTCACGGGGAGCTTACTTCAGCGAAATCTGTATAAAGGCTTTCTTCAATCCGGCGGACATGAGACTTCGTAATCCCTGACCTCAAATCTTAGAGGGTTGCTCTATACCTTCCTCTTCGATAATGCTTACCATTGGAAAGTGTCTTCCTTTCGATGCAGTGCGACTTCCATTTCATCTGTAACCACAGAGCCTAGTGGTTACGATCGAAGTGTATCACGAGGGGCAGATAATATAACTAATTGATTCCTTCCTTTTTGGAAAATCCACGAGCAACAAATATCGCTTTATATTTCTCAATGCTTCCATCAACAACATGTTTTATTTTGAAGAGCCAAATAATGGGATACCCATATTTATTCTTCGATCGGGAACTATTTCCCATACTTGATTGGTATTCCCTCTATCATGGCATTTGACCATTCTTTTCTCCCGGAATGTGCTTCTTTAGAAGTGGGTTCTTCAATAAAGGGAGATCACACATATCAAACCGTTAGTGGAGGGAATGGCTTTGGTCTTTTCACTGTCTCGAGGTTCCATACGGAACCACCATGCTTCTCATCTTGTATAAGCTCTTTTTCCCAAGCGGGCTTTCTTTTATGAGAGAAGGTCGTCGGGAAGGTTCTTGAACTTCCTACTATATCATGGTCTTCTAGAAGTTCCTTATCGGGGAAAGTTACGACTTCCCTCGGATTTAGCGACTTTAGAGACCTCCCTGCATTGATTACGCGTCAGGATTTCAAGTTCCTCTTCATATACTTCGCTAATTTGGCATCTTCTTGATTTCTTAGAGGTGCTTTCTTCTTCATCCAATGGTCGTAATGTGATATCAATGTGGTGACACGGTATATAGATGCAGAAGGCCTTGGAGACCCACAAATATTCCCTTCTTTCACGAAGGTTCCAACTTGTTTATTTTCTCTTTTGGGTATAGAATAAACCTTTGGACAATAAATATTTTGAGATGGCACCCTCTAGCTTCTTTCTGGTGCGTCTCTTAGTTATCTTGAGCCCAAGTGCACTATGGGGCAATTGGTTATACACATAAACAGTTGACATTGCTGCTTATACCCATAAGCACATAGCAATCTTGATCTTCACGAGCTTCCGACATGGATTACGTTCTTCCATTCATTGCGTTTGTTGGGGATCTGATCCCAACATCTTTTCATAAGTCCACGAGCTCTTTTGGTATATTCTCTCCATTTTCTGACCTTAGTATCTTAATATTCCTTATACGGTTCTCTTATCCAAAGGATTTTTTAATTCTTTGATCTTGTTGAATAGTTCAAATATATATAGGTCTTTTACGAGGGAATAGTCATTAATAGATGATACATAGTATACATTATTAATGGAGGGATGATGGCATTGGGCCACATACATGAGAATGAATGAGTTCTAGGACTACTTATGTCTTGTTGTCCCTCTTGAGGAAAGGGGTTCTTGATGTTTCTTCCCTTGTGCACATCAAGCGCATCGCCTTCATGATCACCTTTGAGGTTTGGTAAACCTATGACAACTTTGCATATGTATGGTAGCTGCTTATGGTTGATGTGGAAGGCTAATCTTCTAGAGTTCACATGGGATTCTTCTTCAATAAATTAAGGTCCTTGGAAGCTTCGGTGACCCACCTTCTTCTTTTCGATTGATGATTGCTTCATTTAAGATATTTTCTTTAGCCGTTGCCTTTTGCAATGTATTTATAGCTTCCCTCATGTGACACGGAAAGGTCAACAAAACAATGAGAAAGAATAATATCCTTCTTGATAATATAAAACAATAGCATGAACAATCATCACATGAGCTCCTTTAGAGCTATTACTTATAATTTAGCAAAGATTAAAGGTAAGAATATATTTTGAAATGGGGTCAACACTCTCGCGAATTATTTGTGACCAAGCATTCTTCCATGCGACCTAGAACTAACACACGAGGTTTCTCCTAGGAGGTGTTTGTTGTATCATGCAAAGTGTTACCTCTATATGCTCACATGCTATGGTATAATACTTTTCGGTATTTGTTATTTCAATTATAGTCATCAACTTATCAATGTGTACCTTTGATCTTATTAATCTTGATTAATCAAACACCCGGAGCCTTGTCCTCAGAATGAGTGCTTTCTTTTCTTCGGAGTCTCCTTCACTAAAGATGAATGAGTGCTTTCTCAGCTTTGTCTTACATGCTCTTTGAATAATCGTCATCTTGAGTGAAGTTTAGGTTAGAGGATAAACTCTATGATCAATTTTCAATCCTTCTAATAATTTGATCCTTGAAAGCTTTAACATACAACATTGATTAAAATAATGTCATGAGAAATAGATGCATATTAGAATAATCACACACAGGTTTGCATCATTCCTCTGAATGTGTTGGATCTTGAGGATCCTTCTAGATCTATAGCAATAGATCCCTTCTCTTATAAATACTCTTTGGGGTTTAACCATTAAACATATGTAAATACATACCTCGATAGCATTTGGTGAGTGGCTCCTTCTGGTAGTAGCGGTAATCATTTTCAACTCTTGAGATAACTTCAAGGGTGATTGCAACTGGTGCTGCAACTGGCACGAGGGAACTGGCATGAAGAAATTAGCACTGCAACTTCAACTGGTATTGCAATTGCAACATCAACTTAGTGTTTTATGATGAAACCCTATTTTTTTAAACTTCGAGTTTTGAAAATTTGATCTAGGGGATAGATCACGTTGGTAGGAATTGGTGTAGTCATAATTTTGAAAATCCAACTTCTACCCCCCTCAAACTTGATTTACTTGGATTTAAGATGAATTATACGGTTTTCTGGTACCGGGTACTCTGGTATACAGTATACGGTTACTTTCTGGTTTTCTTGTACTTCTGTGAAACTAGGGTTCCACTTTCACGGAGATCTAGCCACTAAAAAGGTGTGCTTAAGCTGCCAAAATATGATCCCTTGGGAGAACCCAAAACTTTCTAGGTGGTTTTGGACTTGAAAAGATTCACTTTTAAAACCCTAATTTGTAGGTACTGTAACAGTGACGTTTTTTTCTCTTGAGAAATATGTTTCCTTCAGGTTTGGCTCATTACCATGTTAATGTTTTATGCCATTATTGTGGTTCTTGCATTTCAATATATAAGGGCATAATAAGAACAAGATCCCTTTGAGAAATACATTCACAAGATACACAGTATTTATGCTGGGAAACCCTCTAGGGGAGAAACCAAACAAACTTCCCTTATCATAAGTAAACATACAATGTTCAAGGATAACTCAAACCAATACGGATAGTCCTCTCAGGATGCGCCCTCTTCTTCTCCTCTCTCCAAGCCCCGGTAATTGCGAAGCTTGCCTCATGAGAGGAATGAGCAAATTAGGGTTGTTTGTTTGGGGGTGGTAGCCTCTTATTGCTCTACAAGGCCCTTGCGTGTGAGAAGGTCCTGGCGGGGAGCCGACCTCTCACTCTGGGTGGAGTAAACCCTTTAATTAGTGGGTCTTCCATAATGGCCTGTTGGGACCAACTTCTTATTCTGCCCTTTGTAATTGTCCAGTGACCAATCCTTAAAAGGGGATTTGGCCTAATACAATTACGACATGATTAATCCACAGTGGGGATTAATCCAATGAATAAAATAACAATAATAAGAATACTCTTCACAATTACATTATTTCTTAGAATTCATGGGGCCTTAGATAGTTATATCTGAGACAAAGAATTTCCTAAAGTTGCACATAGCCTTTTAATTAATTCTGGGTCTTCCATAATAACTGTTGGGGCCAACTTCTTATTCTTCCCTTTGTAATTGTCCGATGACCAATCCGCAAAAGGGGATTTGGTCCTAATACAATTACCGACATGATTAATCCACAATGGGGATTAATCCAATGAATAAAATAACAATAATAATAAGAATACTCTTCGCAGTTACATTATTTCAACAGAATTCATCAGGCATAGATTTATATCTGAGACAGAGCATTTCCTGAAGTTGCACAAAGCCTCCAACCTTAAGTTCTCTTTTGTCATTGGCCCCTTTAATTTCAAATCTAGATCATGTTTATCTCAGGTTCACGCAAAGATCAAAGAGTTTGGTTTTGCACAATTACAGAGAAGAAGGTATGATCCACACCAAATCATATCCAAAAGAAGACAGATGAACAAACATGCCCCTTATGAACATGAACAGGTTGAGGTTTTTGATAAGCTAGCTAATCTAGAGGTCCGTTTTGATATAGAAGCGACCCTGCAACAAACCCAAACAAAGAAAATGGAAGCAACCCTACAATCAATTCAAACATAACAAGCTCCTCAGAAACTGATAATCAAAGTTCCTAAGATACGTGTTTACAACAAGAAAATCAGTTCAGAGGCCATGGGCATCAGTGATCAACAAACTTCCCCAAAGAAGATGAAAGTTACACAGTCAGCATAGATTGTGGATTTAGAAGAGGAAGAGTGCAAAGACCAAGCTAATCTAGATATGGTGGAAAGTGGTACTAGCATTGTAGAGGTTGAAAAGGAAAATAAACTCCAAAGTGAAGGTAGCTCAAGAACCTTTAGTAGTAAGAAATACATCTTTGATAAAACATGTGAGTCAGTTTATCAGTCTAGAGAGGATTTGGAAAAATAGTATGCAGAGAAGGGAAACACAGCTCAGGGTGAGATGAGGGATTTAGTCCCCGAAGTGGAAAATATTTCCTAGCATAAATCTTCTTTGTTCACAACAAGGGATGTTGAAAATAGGAACTTTAGCATTGCAGTTGAAGACGAAGACAAAGCCTCTGAGATAAAGATAAAATATGACAACATAAGTGCCCCAGACAAGGTCAAATTCCACAAACACACTAGTGGCATGCTATATTCTGATTACTTGATCTTAACTTTAAAGAATTCAAAACTATCATCTTATGTAATGAAATTGGAAGGACAGTTGAGGCAGGAAAAGGCATCTAACAGAGCTTGGTAGAATCAGGTCAAGAGGTTGGAATCTAAAGGTCCCCAAGGGTTGAAATCTTCATTGGATGAGAATGGAAAATTAATTCAAAGTTTGAAGAAGAAATTGAAAATGCCTACTACAGAGCATCCACAAATAGTAGAATTGGTTTCTCTAGAACATGAAAAAGAAACACTTCGTCAAGAGACACTGGGCTACAAGGCTAGGGTGTTGCAGCTAGAACAAGAAAAGGTGAAATGGTCACAAGAGCATACAAAATTGATAAACAAGGTTGTGGTTGTAGATCCTACTGCAGAAGTTGGGTCAAATACTGAAGGGATTGTCCAAGATATGTCACAAGTTAGCTTGAAAGAACAAGAAATCAAAGGACTGAAAAGAAGCATAGAGAAATTGAAGCAAGAATTTGCATGCAAAGGATGAAAGGATAGCTCAATTTCAAAAGGAGAATGAAGTCTTGCAAGAGAGAATAAATAAATTGAAAGTAAGGTTAAGAGGCAAAGGTCTGTTGCAGGGGGCCAAGCATATCATTTGGGACTCTATAGCTACTGAAGCCGCCAAATTTAGATCACATTTGAATTTCATTAATGATAAAGACAACATAGCTATTACAACAAAAAATAGGTGCACTATTGTAAATGAAACTTTAGCAAAGAAACCATCAGAATGGGCCCAGAACACCATAAATATACTCAACACTATTCCTACTGCAGACCTTCAGAGTATTGGAGTTAAGGACATAATTACATTGATTATTTGGGCCAGGAGGGTTATTGCTAAACATAACCTGTTGAAATCAGTCCAAACTAAGGCAACACAGATGGAACATAGTGTACAGGAGTTCAAATATTTATTTGAAGAAAAGGTCTTCCACCATTTTGGGATGGCAAGGGAAAATTGTATGATCAGGAAGAATACAATGCTCATTTGACTCAGTGAAGAATGGATCATTCTAAGTTTGAAACTCTGGAGGAAAATCTGAAAGGAGATACTTTAGTTGAGTGTCACATACCCACTCTGGCATAATAAATTTTTCGTCGATTACTTGAGGATCAGAATCCACGAGATACTTATGGGGGCCTAGCGTCAGCTAGTTCCTCATATGTCCACCTCCATGTGATCGTGGGTCACGACTACGAGCCGAACCAGTACGACGTCTTTTCGCACTTCGCGACTCAGTGCTACTAGAACGTCGAGTCTTTCGACTCTGCAAACCCCGAAGCTCGAAACAGTGAAACGCCGAACCCTGATAGGGCTAGCGAGTGGCAAGTTTCCCGCTTGGGGTCTTGTCCACGTGACCCTGTTCCGTGTCCACGCGCTTAAGCCAGCTAAGCACTTATCGTCTTTTTGCGATTCGGGGAATTTCGATGCATGACTTCTACCTTTCCCCATTCAAATCCCCGAAAATTCCAAGGTCTCCAAAGTTTCCCTCCAAAGGGAGATCAATGGTCGTAAGCCTCCCCTGATCTAACGGTATGGATCCTTTTAGGATCTCAGTACTCGGGAGTTTGACATGCAACGACTCCAAGACTCCTTGTCATTCAAATCTCCGAATTTCGTTATGGGAATTCGTGTAAGAAATCAACGGCTCTTAAGAGTGTGCATCCAACGGTCCACGGGATTTCGGGACTTTTCCCGAAACTCTGACAAATCACCATGCGTCTCCTCTAATGGATGGTCCAGATTCTCTCGGGACTTCTCCTCTCTGCTACAGTGCATATCGGGGTTTCGGGTATTGGGATTTCACAATTTGAGGGGGCAAGGTTTTCTGGCCCTCTGGTTTTCGGGATGCCGAAACGTCGACCGGAAGCCACGTGTCCCTCTGATGGACGACGACAACCTTCAACCAAGATCAACGGTCGTGATCTTTTCGAGATGATCAACGGTCACA